>MNPL01006337.1:0-17124 GCA_002081605.1 Tropilaelaps mercedesae | reverse complement strand
TATATATATATATATATATATATATTGTGTAAACACTAAAATAATAACTCGGCATAATCGCACGATGATAATTGTCTTTGACCTGACATACATAATTAAAACATTCGAAAGTTTTCCACCTAATTTAGCGAAGATGTATTTAAACTAGGTTACTAAATAGTAAAGATGTGACACATCTAGTACTCAAAATTATCATCCTCAACTACTGAATAGTTTGATTTTGTCTATTCTTCCACATTCTAACCGCAGCATTTAGTACGCGGCCCAATGAAATCTGCGCATGTCCCAAACCCATTGACCCGTGGTCTTGATGTCGTAATCATTTGGACAGAGAATGCTGAGGATGTCATATACGCACTCCTGGTCGTTCAGCAAATTTACAGCTCATTTAATTTTCTCTATACGGTATGGTCCATTTTATTCCTTACTCGTATAGGCTTACAGCCTTGTGCCGAAACCCGCCGCGTATATATATATATATATATAATGGCAGATATATATATATATATACATATATATATATGAATAACCCACGAAATGTGGACTAATACGTAGGTAAATAGTGAGAAGAAATGAACTAATCACATAGGTGTCGATTGTGATAGGATACGATTTCTATTTCACGAAAGCCTGCAACGCGAGTGATAACTGAGGTTTCCGCACAGTAGGTGCTGGAAATTATACTTAGCGAACTTGCGCACGATGGCGATTCATCCTATTCGGCCCATTTCGTATCGTGCTTCGCATCGCATTAACAAAGTCCGCATCGTTTGCGAAAACTTCTTTTACCAAACAACTCAGAGAAGTTAAAAAAAAGGTTCTCTTAAACAACCTATAGATTATATGTAATATGTAAAATTCATTATTTTTATTATATATTTATAGTTAAACAAAAGCTCTTTTTGGGCTATTTGCAAAAAATATGTAAATCAATCAATGGTTTGACCTACTATTGGTAATTTTTCGTGGTTTTGACAATTAGGAAATGCACGTGTATCCTGGAGATATTATTGAAATGATCGACGGAATGCTGACCTTTCTCCTCAGTACGTCTTTTATTTTTTGATGGACACCTCTAATAAAGGATACAAGGTAACTGAACCGAGCAGTTAAAATCGATATTTTCCCCATTAATTTAAAAGATGTTATAGGGTTCCTGCACTTCGACGCAGTTTAGCGTACAGAGCTATATACATGGTAACTCGCCACGTATTAAGTCGTACGATATTATTGTTTGCTTTTACATCAAAATAAATTACACATATTGCTATGTCGGGAACGCGAAATTTCGTATGGAATTAAACGTATTATTGTGATCAGGAAAGACGCGTGGCAACTACTACTACTGTGTGTAACGGTACCAATACGCCACCAGCTGATGTAAATAAAGTAAATTTCGTAGTGTCATTATCGTGTTAGCCCTTACCGCCCCTGAGAGAAATTTTGCAAGTCTTGAAAGCATGCAGTTCATATGTAAATAAGTCGAGTTACTATGCAAGCCTACCGAAGTTCAAATGGAACTTAGCTGGCCAAGAGTAACGCTTAGGCGATGCATGGATACATGGTGTCCCAGATAATGTTTGGATTTCCAGAAACGTATGTGGCTACACCTAAATAGATTTTGGTTTTTTACTTGCATAATAAAAGTAGCCAGGGCATGCGCATTGAATAGGACAGATATTCGTCTAAATCCTCCATGGTCATCTAATATTACAAATCAAGAGTAATTGCTATTGTATCTTTCTTACTAAAATCTACGATGAACTCTATAGATGAACCAGAAGATAGGTCAACAGAGGGATTTTTCTATAGTAATAATGCCACCATACAGGTAGAAACATGTCTGCTTCTCTCTCAAGGAGAAAGTGCCAGCGGGTGGAGGCTATACCTAACGGATGCTCATAGAGACGTATGTCTCCTTTACTAAAACCGGGGGCCTAAAAAACAAAGCTGAAGAAACGGAAATCACTTACTATGACGAGTGTGACGTACAAAATTTTGTGGAAATATTGGAAGACATATTACACCAACCAATTGACTTTAAAAATACTTCTAATAGGCCGGCTTGTAACTAAACATAGGATAGAAAGCTGTATCGTTGTGCTTACAAATTGTTGGTCAATGGATGAGCATTTTTAAGGAAATACATTTTTACTTAGTAAATTACCATAATTTGGTTAAGTCGCATGTTACTTGCTGTAGTCACTAAAAATTAATTTGGGGAGGTTAAATGAAATGACCATCCAGTCAGAGAGGAAAGATTGTCGTCTTTACGACACTGGCCGAAGTGAGATATAAGGATGCGGGTGTCGTTGTAAAAACGGGAAAAGTGGGTTCTACTGAGGATAGCTTAAAAAGACTCCAGAAACCTATTTGGTTTCTGGAGAGACAGCAAAAGGTTTTCGACTTCATTATCTACGGAGTTAAGTAACCTATTTCATGCTACAGGAGATTTTGGAAAAGCATGATTCTTCCAACCGTAACATATGTCAATGCTGTCACATTTCTGCATGTAAATATAGTGATAAAACAAACCGCTTTCAGCGTGCTTTGAGTAAAAACTCAATGCAGTGGTAATCGGAAAAGGATACAATAACTGAACAGCGAATAAAGGACACGCATAGGACTGATAAATAGAAAAGGCCGGAATTTATATGTTAATACGAAGCAGTAATACAACAATATAAGGACACAATGTTGGTTTATTGACGGAATCACAAGTATTACACCAATTAAATTCTTCTAAAAGTAATGACAAAAAGTCTCCTTTGGCGGAGACATAGTTTCATACTTATTTGTAATTAATTATGTACAAGATCGCACACGAATATTTATAATATTTACATTTGTTGTTAGAAATCAACATAAATTAATTTTAACATGATTTCATTTTACGAAGTAGCACCAGAAGAATAATGCCTTTTCTGCAAATTTCTTCGCTGAGGAGAGTGAATGAAGCTCATGAGGTAGCAACACCATAACCGCTGACATGCAGTAGCACGGCGACTAGATCCTTTGGCGGCAATAGGCATCAGAAAATCAATCGGCCTACGAGCTGTTCTTTTCGGCGATTGGGATGACAATGATATTTTGAATGCTTTCTCTAGACTTTTAAAGGCAAGAAGCGTAGCATGATACGACTACAATAAAGACACAGTAGATATAACCTTATGACGTCTAACATACACTACAATCGGCGTTTACTGAAAATGGCTTGAACTACGGACAATCTCTACTCTGTGAAGGATCACCTGTAGTTACCCTTCAGGACTGCTGTACTATAGCGCAAAAGCAATAGCAGTAAGGTTTGTGAGCAAGCATCAGGTCGTTCACACGAACTCCAATTTCTCTGAAACGACTTAGAACGGTAATCACCGCGTTGCTTTTAGGAATGGGGTTTCTTAGAAGATCGTGTCATCTGAAATTTTCTTGTAGCATAGGGCTTAAACATTTTACTGGCATCGCCCATAGCGTAGACATGTCGTAGAGACGAACAGAAGCAATCCCAAGATTCTCTTGAGGCAGACGAGTAAACGAGAACTTCATCTTACCATTATTGCTTACGAGACCAAACCCTTCGAACAGCTGCGATTTTCAACACCTAATGGTTATGAGCACATTAAGTTTAAGATAAGCCTTGTGGCTTTTTTTAACAATAAACTTTCAATCGCTTCTGGTAAATACATCCAGTTATATATATGTTACGGGAGTTTCAACATGTTTTTTGGCAATTAAGAGCGAAACTTCGCTCTATCGATGCCGATCAAAACTCGGACCTTGCTTTTCTCAGTAGACTAACGCGGCATATTCGATATCAACCAATTTCATACGACCCAGAGTCCAGATACTACTGTAGAGCATAATATATTTTTAAACACCATTTAATTTACTCGCTACTTAAAAAGGAGCATCGGCCTTCTTCACCTCAGAGAATCGTGTTTTTTCAGAATACCATTGGACGCATATAGAGCTCCTATCGACAACTAAACACTGTTGTCAAGCGAATAACATATGGATATTTGAAGCTAGCAGCTACAAATAAATTATTCAGGGAAAGTCAACAAATATCGGCTGATGGAAGAAGTCATGGTAAAGAGGGTATATTTTGATCATAGCCAAAAAAAAAAAACGGAGAAGAGGTTCTCAGGACCTTCTGATAAAGAAAAAATTCAAAGTCGGTACGTACGACGTGCTCAGCGTCTTTTCTATTCTACCAGTAGCACCACCAAGCAGGTAATATGTGTATCCCCTAATCTACATACCTGGTATTACATGCTATTATACTTGGAAAACACTTTGAGAAGGATTTATCGTTTATTTTCTAAAAACAAAAAAATATTCAGGTACTTATACTCTAATTGTTGATAATCAATATCCTGATCAATACGGCCACGTACGACATGCTTATGTAGCAAATTGATTCCTAAGACATTTAAGGTATGTGCACAGAAGTCAATGCAATCAGGTCCAAACGTTTTAACCCGACAAGAACTGCCAATGTTGAAAAGCATTCGCAATACAAAGGCTCCACCTTTAACAGAGGCGGATGCCGAAGGGATGGGTAAACGATTGTATACACAGGCAGTTATAGCAGATATTTCTTATTGTATAGCTAAGTCATCACCTGCGGCCAAACGTCGAAAATTTGTTTAGATAGGTTGCTAATTTGGAACATTCAGAGCTGTAGTCAAATACGCAAGCGTCCAGATAGCTTTTAGCGTTAGTACCTGGCTGATATATAGTGCCTGGGCCTGATCGGCTCAAAACTTCATGGATGTCTGTTCGTTTGGGAAGTGGTACAATGTTGCGCCGCGGTCGTAAACATCGTCAGATGAGGAAGTAGGCAAGCATGGTGTTGGGAAGTCGCGGAACGTCTTCTGCTTTCGTAAAAACGACATTTTAAGACCACCAAAGTCTCCACTATAGTTTCGACATCTGGTCTATTGCTTTGAGAGGAGAGATTTTAAGCCAAGGATGGGTTGGTGAGGGAATCGCTTTTGCCAATTTACTATCCGTACAAGCAACCGCATCGTCTGCGGTACATTAAGCTATGTGGTCCCATTATACCAACAGCAAGAACTTCGGGGAGATACCGCTGGGCAAGTTGTGGCTCTAGGAAAAAGGGGGTAAACGGAAAGAATACGCAAGATGTTTGCTGTAGAACATTGAAAAGGTCTGCTGAAAAGGCCTTGTTGGTCTGAACTGCGACAAGATTCACCGACTGGTTTAAAAAGAAGATTTGCGTTCCAGGAAATCTGTGCAATCTTACTCTCTGGATTTATATTCACCTTGCTTATCCTTCATGTTTGCAGACTTAAAACTGGCCTAATAACAGGGCATTTTAGTGTGGTGGTCAAAAAATGCCACCGCACACTTAAAACAAGTACAGCTAAAAATAAACGGAAACCTCAGCGTTATCGGCTGAATTATGAATCAAAAAAAATTTCATGGTATAGACAAAATGATAACTAATTGCTTAATTTTAATAAAAAAGAGTCATGTTGAGTGCCAGTAAACTGTTTCTTTGGAATGCAGCAGCAATACTGTTAGCGTTAAATGCGGACTCAGGGTCAGCCCTGAAGAGCCTTAGAGTGGTTGTGCTTAGTATTTTTGGAGTGCTCTGATTTTATAACAGAGAATAGAGAATACTGCAAAGGTAATTTTTTGAAAATGCGATGTAGATGAAATTCTGCACAAACAGGTCTTTTATGCGTTTTGTACTATGAGAGTTCTTAAAAAAATATTATAACAAACAATGTAGAAATTGAAATTGAACCGCACGTTTGATTTATTACGGTTTTGCTTTAAGCGATCTACAAAACACTTGCAAAAAGAGAAAGTTGCTTTATGAATAAATTTTTAAGCCTTCGATATGCACTAACTATATCAAAGCGCTCGGCGATTGACTTTCAGTGAAACGGCCGCTCATAGGGTGTGCGTCCTATGAGCTGCCATTTTAATTCGGAATGTGCCAAAAATTAAAATAATAAGCAACAACAAAAGGCACATCATCATAGGACATAAGTCAAAATATCAATACAATCTAGCGATTTACTGTTTTTTTATACAATCAAACCACATGGATTATGATTATGGTACAAATCGTGGGATCAGGATTGGACCTTCTATTAATGAATCAAAGTTACTGTTCATGCAAACAAGCCAACACACATAAAAAAAGGTACGTGAAAATGTCGTGTATTGCAGGTGATTCGGAGATTGAACACTGACCTTTAAGCATCAAGAATTACCAAATAAGGTAGTCAATATCACGAGATGCCACGTATAGCTAATAAATAGGGCCTGTTCATCCAGCCAGTGCGTCTATACGGGCTGAAGTGTAAAGCCGATGCCCGTGGTGCGTATTTGTTCAATAGTTTATATATTCAGCTTTCACCTCTCTGAGTATTAGCAATGACTCATGCTTTAGTCGATTTCGCATCCAGATAATTGCTGTACAGCCTAGCTGGCTTAACTCCATTGGCTACAGAGTTCTAAACATGTTGGCATTCTTGCTTTTGCTCATAATCGCTATATTTGCGATTCGTTTGTGCCATAATGGCTTAGATGATTGCCGCTCGCTGCCATTGCTGCCCAAATCTAGGCATCGTTCGGTATGTAGCTCCGTCTTCTGTATATTCGCCTTTTGATAGGCGGGCTGTTGACCGTTTCGCCTCATACGGTCGCATCATCATTTTAAGCGGTAGAGTTGAGTCAGAGGTGCAAGACTATACGAACCGTAGGGTTAGCTCCGGAGCGGTCAGAGAAGGCCGCTTGCTTCGATTTGCTTTAACGCCACTACCATCAACAATCCACAAGGTACTCCGAGTGGCTGTGTTGTGGTACTACTTTCTTGCTCGCACCCGTTTTCTTAGCTCGAGCTCTACTCATATTGAACTCTACGAAGACGGAGAGGTGAAGGGACTAAATATCATATAATGCGTAAGAATTAATACATATTGGCCACACCATTTTGTGTCGAACACTGACCCTCAATGAGAAAAAACGAACTCGTGAAATAATCTGGTTTTCTTTACATACATATACTCACGCGAACTCGTATACGTTTTTATTTTTGTTTCGGCTATGGCATGAAATCCTAAGGCGGAAGCGCCGTGATTATGCTGTCTACGGAGAATGGAAATTTCGATTATTCGGAGACACATTTTTGTCAGAACCTGTCCTAAGCCTAAAAATCATCGAAAGTCGTATAAATCAGTACAATACCGGCCTTTGTTAAAGCTGAAACCAATTGATAAAATAGGTTGCGGGCCACACGAAAGATGGATAACGTTTCCGTAATGTAATCGAACATCGAAGAGTTGAGACCTCAAACCTGCAGTCGATACCTTTACTTCAAGGAGATCGATTCATCTAAGTCGAACAATCTAAAGATCAGCCAGTTATTGTTCCATTTGCGCTGCTTATTTTTAAATAGCCATTATATTTTAGTATACTTCTCGAACGTTCATCCGCCGACATAATTCTATCACCATCGACGCGTTTTCTTGATGCTTATTTGGCGATTCAGTCTTCTCGATACTCCCAGCTGCAATTAGCGGACGTCAGCCGAAAACTCATTCTCATCATTGTAGCCGTTCGCCTGCTCGTACGGCCTGAAGCGGAAACTCGTTGCTTGGTCTAAGCCGACGTCGAGCGAGTTAGTACGTTCCAGGTCGAGTAAGAATTCCATGTGAGCAGAGCCCCCACGAAAATAGAGCCGTAAACACTCAAATTATTCTCTTCTATTCCTGAGCCCCAAACAGAAGGAAAGTGAATCCGCAGAATGGTAGAAAAGCCGCTGGGCTGTAGGAAAGGTGGTTGAATGAGCTGGAAAGGCAAGGGTAACGCGATTTTCTCAACGAACGAATGCAATAGTTTAATGGTGCCAAGTGACGTGGCGGTACACTCACCAGCCATTTTATCAGGCGAGGCTGTCGGGTGGCAAAAACATAAACAAACCCTGACGCACATTCAGCAAGATGTTGAAGTATGATTAAACCGAGTTAATTGCTGTGACGATGGTAAAAATCTATTATAGTTTTTAAATAATTTTTTTATCCATAGATCATTGGTCGAGAGTGTCAATAAGCTTTTCGATGTCGGTCAATGCAGTCATTATTTGTTCTCGCCTACTCTTCTGGGCCATATTTGAGTTGGTGTTAAGCTGGAACACTTTCAAGTTTACGGGACAGATTCATGTGATTGTATACACGACTTTTGAAGATCGTATTAGCTGCTATTGATAGTTTCCAAAACAAATCGCGGTATTTAGAACGCGAGTTAGCAAGTTAGAATACAAATGGATCGGAGATATGTATCTCATTTGGTCTGTGAACGTTTGCTTTAATAGCAAAAGCCAAAGAAAATGTTAGGTAAAATAATGCGTGGCACTGTGGAGTTAGTCCGTCCATACGTATATAATACAATATTTGTCTAGCACTGCTGTTGCCTCATGAATACATGCTGGCCTCCCAAAAATTAAAATATGTCAGCTGACATTTATTCGAATCTCGCCCCAGTGGTCTTTGTTAGTAAAAGTATGCGGGCTATGCGTGAACGAAAAAAAATTTAGTTCAATTTCGACAGACTAAATCGACAAGGTTTCTTTCTTCTGTGTGTTACCTTATTTCTCTATCCATTTGTGATTCATGGTCACATTGAACTGTTCTGCCAGTGAAATTCGTACAAAGCTGTCAGAACCTGTCAGAAATATTTGCTATAATTCAAAGGTAAAAAAAATTATAGCATAATTCGATTATGTGCGACGTTATAGCAGAGGCAAAGACAATATGCCTGCATAAGATCGAATGGTATTACAGTTTAATTAACAAAGTGGCGAACCCAGGCCCTCCTGAAATCTGCAACATATGTCCTTTAATGCCACTTAGATGAATAACTCCTGTGCATACTGCTTGCTTTATTTATGAATGAATGTCAACTAAGATTCTGCTGAATCAAAATATTAATAGTGTTTTCATTATTGGGACATCTTTATAGTAAACACAAATATATAACCTTCATGTTTTTCAAAATTATTAAACTTGTTAGCGCACATTCGATTGATGACGTTTTAGCATGGGCATAGGAGTGCTGCAAATATGACCAGAAGTGCTTTAGAGAGGCCCAACACCAAAATAGCGAACATACCCTGCTGAAAATTCATCTATTTGGAGCCTAGTCACAACAAGTAAGGTGATTAAATAGCTGTCAGGGGCTGACGTCCACAGTGCAGCATTAAACAATCAATACTCAATGTTACTGCGAACCAAAGGAGCAACGGAGGGTAGTGTTGAATTTCCCCTAAATATTAGGCATGTCGCTTTTTTAAAAAACGTTACGTTTGTTGATCGAAAATGATATCTAAAGGCAGCCTTAAAAGGTTCAAAAAACTTCAATCTAAATTTTTCTAGAGTGGAAATAAGTTTTTACTTCTGAGCCAACTGCGTATCTTTTTTCTATATTTGAACGTTTAGAAAAACGAAAACTGTCCGCATATATCTTCAATTAACTTTTTGCTGTTGAGATATGCTCGCATTTCTTGAAATTCCACCCCTTAGTTCGATGGCTTCTGTGTTTCTTATAAATCTAGTCATAATTAGAAAAATATTCGTTAGTGACTGTTACATTTATTTAAAACCAGCTCAAGATATGATTTTCCGCTAAATAATAATGATATACCAAATGTTTGGTCGTTGCTTAGTTAGTCGAGTGTTTAGTTCTTTAAATGGTCATTAAATTTCTCTATTCTGTCGACAGACTCATCTTCGTTGCTGAGGCTCTTATGATAGCCAACCATCGTTGAGGAAAAAGAACTGATATGTCCTGACAAGGTACTAGTCACACCCAAACACGCCTGCTATCATGAAATTGAAATCGTAAGACCACGCTATGGAAGCCTTCATCCTACTTAAAGCCGTCTCAGTTCCCTCGTTACCTGTCAGCCTGTACAGCATAGCAGCACATTATTTCTATGGCTATCGTTGCATTGATACATCTTATTTTGAGCGATGAATACCTTATTGGGATTTTTCCACTTAGCAACAAGAACCCTAGGAGAAGCAAAAAAATCCCGTTGATTTCTATACATAGTCTAATCTATTTAAAATAAAAATGTAAATGGTTACTTCTAAAATATAATAGGCGTAGTATTCTAAAAGGCGTGTTGATCATATGAAACTCTTAAAACAAATGTCTCGAAGTCTCTGTTCTCAAAACGTGCTAAAATTTCTTGGCAAAATCTAAACTTTAAATTCTACTTGAAACGTATGGTCATAATATCGTTTAGTTCTTGGTTTATGGGGAATTTTTCCTCGCCTATGGAACATGCAACCAATAACGCTGGGCTTTAAATGTACAAATCGCTTGCGGTGTATCCGTTTTTTATTGTTAAATGTCGCCTCTCTGTTTCGTTTTCGCAACGAGTTTAAGCAGTTTACTGTGGGTAACAACAACCTGCATAAGCAGGAACGTGAATGTTTTCTCTTAGAGGAAAGGGGTTACACTGACTATGTAGAAACGAGAGAGTTAATAGCTAACAAGAGAACTAATAACTTAAAAACCTCGGGTATGGCACACTTGATGATTGCTAGACTATTCCTCACCTCTGCTTTTTGACTTAATGGAATTCTCGGATAGTAATTGTGTACGTAGTAAGCACCAAATTGCAAAGTTATACTCCGTGTACCACTTAGCGCAGCCAACTTTTAATTAATTTATGAACAATAACAGCCCTTCAGCTGTAGTAGTAGTGCGAATAGGTTCTCCACAGGAAAGCCTAATGGTCGCAAAACTTTTTGTTCTCCAAAAAGCACCTAGCACGAAAGCAACGTACTGAACAGGCGAACAAAAAAAGGCAGAATGCCATTTTCGAAAGTCTCTGCAGTTTTACCTTCCTCTCAACCCCTTATTTTCACCAGCCTTCGATTTTCGCCGCTCACGTGGTGTTTGCATTTCGCTTCAGTGAAAAAAGTGAGGACCAACAAAAACGACATTAACAACAATGAAAAGGTAATTGTAAAAAAGGCTTTTCTAAGTTTCACGGTAGCAACAAGCACACGCATACGCGCTGGCTAATTCATTAATTAATTAATTAGCGTTTTTCAATTCGGTATTTATTTCTCTGCAGTGCCATCCCCATCTCTGTACCATCATGTATTCAAGGCAACTTTGCTTGTTAAAAATGGTGAAGCGTGGTACAGTATACCGATGATTGCTCCTATATTCTGCTTCTAATACAGCGAAAACGGAGCATTTTATCGAAAAATCTAGGTTCAAGAAACAAAACACACACTCGCTGCCTCTTGCGGCATTCTGAACGACGTGAGACAGAAAACTAGCAAACTACCAATACTATCCCGTCTGGGTCCCCGAAATGATTCACCTAAATCCAACCCTTAATGCGTGGATGTTCTATTGTGTTACGCCTCTCCAAATTCTATTATTTAAAGCTGGCAACGGATAGCTTCATGTTCAAACGCCATCAATAGACAAGCATGAGATTCAGTGCTTGGAATGCAGGAACGGCGAAAGGGCTTTGAAGGCGACTTGCTGAGCTCGACAGTATGCGATGAATTGCGCCTGGGTACATATTTGGCTAAATGTGAGCTTCCGAAGCTAAATAGAATCGTAAATACATTGTTCACAGCTGAAGCAGAATGCTTGGGCGGTAGCACGGTGAAAAACATGGTAGAAAACTCTGGAGTTCGTAGAATAGCTTCCTATTTCTTGGAACCCGCCGGTGAGTACAGTGAAATTCCACATATTGCATACAGGATAGCCAGGAATCGGCTTGCGTATATCACGTTAGTTTAGCGTCCTTTGGCTGACATTTTAGCTTTTTTGTAAAAATTATGTGTCTAGTTACCACCTTACTTTCCTACGTACAAGTAGGCTTCATGTAACACGCATAAAAATATCCCTCGAACTTTTTCTCGTTGCGTCAAATACTGAAATTACCTTTTTGGTGTAGCCTTTTGTATAAAGTGGTGGCTTTATATACACATATGTAATTATGCGTGAACCACCATGAGACAGTGCGAGTTTTGTTAATGTCATTTTGATGCATGTACTAGTTAAGGACATTAAAACGTCCCGCACCATTTATCTTAGATCTGTACGATGAAATTGTTCTTATCCCACATAAAAATGAATGTATAAAGTAATGTATAAAAGAAGCCAATGATTTCACAATGTACTTAACTTTCAATTTTATCTCAGGATGAATGAAAAAATTGAGAGGGTGCTTCAATCACTGCCATAGCTCCACAAACAAGGATCCTACTCTATATATTTTGTCTACATCCCATTGACTTTTTAATTTAGCAGATTTTTTTCTTAAATTCCGTTTTACAATGTGCAATAGTGTCACGAAAGATAGATCCCCTACGCAACTGCACACTGATGAAAGATGCACGATTAAGTACGCCTCAATGTTTTGTGGCCTTATTATGTGCTATCGATTTTACTTGTGTCAAAATATTTACTGACACGTTAGCACCGAATTTCTCCCGTAGGTACCATTGTTGTCACTATGAGTTGACCTGGGTAATTCAATCACACATGTGCCGTGTCGCATCTATTGTGTGATAGTCATACACCAAATAAAGTTATTTCAAAGTAAACGTACGTGATCTTTTTCCATAATCTACTGATACGGTGCTCAACCAAGTGAATACGTGGAGAATGTGAAGAGGCACGCACAGGTAAAAGTGAGGTGAGATTAGCTTGAAGATCCGCCGTTTACGCTCGTAGAGAAAATGAAGATTCTCTGCTTGACACTAGGCATCGAAATTTAGGTTTATTTTCTTTTCATTTCAGTACTAGCAATTGCAACGGATTGTATATGAGAGAAGTGGAGGAGAAACAGGGTTAATTAAACGGATTGGGACAAATGGCACATTTACACCCCAGCTAGTGTGTAAACAGGTCAGCTATTATGTTGTGAAGATGAATAAAAACAACTTGATGTTTAGTTAAAGCATATTATGAGCGTAGCATAAGTCAGAAATTACTAGGTACTTTGACTTACTAAATTTGACTGTGTATAGAGTGACACTGCTTAACGAAAAAAAGTCATTAGACGTTTCGACATAAGACGGAGATTTTGACAAACAAACAAATTGAGTCTATCCGGTGATTTCACGCGCAAATGGAAGAATCGAGCTAGTGAATAAGTAATAATAACAGTTGCATAGAGTTTGTAATTAATGCTTTTATCAGCTTTGCCTCAGACTCATCAGTGTTACAGTTTCTTCAATTCATCTCTTCTTTGTTGACAATCCTCCTGTTGTATGTTTTGGTCTTTAAGGCAATAGACGTGAAAACATCCTTGGACCGGGATTTCAGGCCGCGCCCTTTTGAATCTAGCTTTTGTTGCTGTACGAGGGTTGCGTTGAATTGATTTAGCGATTCGTATCATTTACTAATGCGTGCATCTTCAAAAGTAGATATATGTCTCGCAGACTGAACGAAAGGTTATTGCCGTAAGTTCATGCTGTTGTAAATTTACACGAGCTGATCAATAGCCTTATATGCTATTCCCCTTCAACTGGTATAGACGTCACGAGAACCCAACAGACTCTTTTCCCTTCCCGCTTATTCTAGATACTGCCTATTTAGAAATATACTTCTCAACCTGGGCAAGACACAGGATTGCTATAGTAAGCCTAAATGGCAATTTCACTAGGGTAAATTCTGCAAAGGATGAAGACTGTACATCAGTCCAAGTTGTTTAGAGAGAATAGCAGTTTGTTTTGTTGAAGTGACCCGTATTTACGTGGCCTATCATATCTAAAGGGCAAAACACATTTAACGAAATTGGTTCAACCGTAGTATATTAAGATCGAGTGGTAGACAACTGCGCATACACATTGTTTTCAAATTAATTCCAGCTATACATCCTAATATTACCTCTGCTTATGGAATCTATCTTACGAAGCAATGCGAAAAGCGGTATTGTGGATGACAGATAACGGTCTCCCCCTGCGCGTATTTTTCCCGTGCCACCTCTGACAATACGCCATATAGATTCTACGCGAGGTTCGAAGCAACCCGAAGTCGTAATAAATTTTCTCAGGGCATCTTTTCCTGCTCCTTTATCCCGTCTTACTGTTTTTTTCATTGAAGTCGTGACTTTCTCGGCAAATCCGTCAAATTGTTTTATTTGCTTTATTTACAGTAACAACGGGCTTTGTTAAGTGCCGCGCTATTGCCTCTCTTTCTAGCCGTCCCTTGATGCCTGGTATCAGTTCACTTACGTGGTCTTTCCTGGACCCATCTAATGTTCCCACTCCGCTCGCCAATCGCTAGTAATGCCCTCTCAGCTACCTTGCCGGGATCCCGCCATCTCTTCTTTCTTTGCTGGAGTTGATTCGCCAAAGGACGGTTCTTGCAAGAACCATTGCCGGTTCTGTCACCACAGTTCTATACGCTCTAGCGCATCGAAGGGCTATCGTCTTCTGTGCTGAGTTCAGCCTGTTCAGCCCCTCTTAATTCCTACTGCTCTTTTAAATCATATACACCCCGCAAAAATGGCAATCCCGTGACCCCGGGGTACAGTTCGATCTAGTGCCTCATTGGCGTTGACCTGTAGTTCAAGTTTGCTCTTGCCCTTGCAGGATGAAGCGTACTGGTTGTTGGACAGAAGTAAATTCCCCTCCGCAAAGGTCGTTAGTGTCTGCTCGATGATCCTCTCTATTCCTTCAGAGAAGAAGTTCAGCAGATATATCGGCCTGTACGACCCGGGCCGGTTTGGTATGAGTATCAAATTTGCCCATCTCCAGGTTTGCAGAAAACTCCCTTCCCTGAGCATCGCTGCGACACACTAAGCAATAAAAAATGGCCATGTTTTGAAGAGGTATTTGACGACCTCTGCTGGCATCCTGTCTGGGGCAGAAGTCCTGCCTGGTGTCATCCTTTCTGCCACGTTCAAGACTTTCTCTTGTGTTACCTCTGGGATGTCCTCCTCTTCCTCTCCCTCTGTCATTGTACCGTATTCACGCCTGTTAAAGATCGACTTTGGGAGAAAGGCAGTCCTCCGGAATACCCGGTCGATGTCCTCTATCAGGGATTCCCAGTACTTGTTTTTGCTGGTCTTATTGACTTACGCAAGCCCGCTCTAGCATTCTTATAGAGAGTCGCTCTGCTAACCTCTGCCTGCGAACGGTCCTTCCCCCTGACTTTTGTCATGCGCCGCCTGCAGGCGTTGCATTTCCTTCTCAGGGTTGCTATCTTGTCGTTTCACCAGTAATTCTACTTCTTATGGCAATGGCTCGATGGCTCCTTCCTGATCTTTAACCCTTCGCAGGCCTCGATGGGCATCCGATGGAGCCCCCTTCTTACAAAGGTAGGGTCTCTAGACGAGTGTGCCAACACTAGACCGTTCGCGGCTAGCAGTTCTCCAATAGTCACTCTCTGTGACTTTTCGGCTGAGCCCCCACGAGGCAAACTTTGCGTTGAAGTCCCCTGTGATGTGGGCGTCTTTTGATCTGCTATCCCGCAGAGGTACTGTCCAGGGTCCTCACGAACTCTTCCGTAGATCCATTGGGAGAGACATAACAAGAGCACAGCCTGTCACTCTATGTACGTCTAACCAGGAATATTCAGTCACTGAACCTTTGCTTTTGACACCTATTCCCCTTTGGAGCTCTACTTTTATTGCCGCATCACAGCTCTGGTCCCAGGCAGTGGAGTCATTTTACGGTACCTTGTGTACGGAGAATACAAATATCTTGTCAATAACAAAACATAAACGAGTGAGACAGCGGAGCTCAGTCTTTATATTGTTTGGCTTAGCCGATTACTATTGATCCAACGAGTAGCATAGTAGATATCTTCAGTGGGAACGATTTTGAGCTCGACTGAGATGGACAAGCTGTTCGGCAAATAGTGGTCAAAAGAAAAGTATTGTAAACAAAGCAAGTGCAGATGAGTAAATAGCGAGAAGAAACGAATATGTATTAACTAAGGTCTCATATGGTACCTTCACTGAGTTTACCTATCACCACTGTGCGCCCCTATATCGGCACTATAAAGGCTGCCCTGCGCTATGGCAAAGGTCAATTATCTGGTTTAAGAGGTCCTTCGAAAAAGTTTCATGTAAAGTGATATAGTGTTTCTTTAAAAGCCGTTTTAAGTTGAGCCAAAAGCAGTTTGGATAAGCTATGGCTTAATATGCTGATGGAAGCACTAGAATTCAATATGGTGTACAACTACGGATCCAAATATTGATTTGAAAAGGACGACAATACATATTTGCCATGGCTTTATAAAAGAGAAAATCAACCGACCGAGTTTCAATAGAACAGGCTATCTTTTTGTCACCTCACTTATGGAATATTAACAAACGATGATTAGCTTCGGGTATGGTCAAAACTATAATTTGGGACTTTTTACCTTGTACACGTTAAATGCGACTGCATACCCCTAATCAACAACTCAGCACGACCAACATAATAGCTGTTCAGTGGCAGAAGTGGTTCTCCACTTAGTTACTCTTGACTTCTGCTAAAATGAAGATGGTCATGGTTCTGGAATGGTCGTGAGGTTAAAGCATGGCCGGAAACCAGAGGCGGAGCTACCGAACGAGCCGCGGGAAAGTCGTTCGGTAGCTCTAGGATGAGAATGTAAGGGTATGAGCATTTCTGTTATGAGAAAAACCAGCCAGACGTCTTGCTAAGGCCTGTTGTTTGTAAATTTTTTTGCCCCTTAGTTGTAAGCCATTACAAGCGCAGCTACTTACCCAACGTGCGTCCGCGACGTACACCCAAACACTCGATGGCTCTCGACAGATGCACAATTTAGGACATACGGTACAACACTGCATACGGTGAGCGGTATCACTTGCCTTATGCCGGGTCGACGTCATATTGAGTAATGAATTCGCATGGTAATTTTTGAAGGCCGGCCAGGGCAATGGTTGCCATCTTTAGGGCTGACCACCAGCCAATATTTACGTCTAAGGTACAGCTTTTGTATTGTCTTGTAAAAGGGACCCCATAAATGTAAATGTGCAATGGCCACCAGACCAGAAAAGTTATCACAATACGAACACTGTTTTATGTTGAAGTCCGAAGCTATTGAACTTCTATATATATATATATATATATATATATATATATATAT
>MNPL01006335.1:5006-40866 GCA_002081605.1 Tropilaelaps mercedesae | reverse complement strand
TATATATATATATATATATATATATATATTGCTACTCAACTAGCTGGCGCTCGTAGCAGAAATGACACTCATGTTAGCGTATGATCAATTCTCAACAAGTAGCTCTCTATGAAAATATTCTACTAGGTAACTGGATCGGTTGACTATGCATCACACATTTGACTAAAGTAAGCTCAAGTTAAATGTGTGTAGTCAAGCACGGGTGTAGTCCCCGCCGTTGCGCATTTCTATTTATGGCGTCCGCCTTGAGGGGGCAATGCAAAAGTAATGCCGTAAAAGTTTAACGTTGGATGATGATCAGCTCTAAAAAATCGTTCAGATGGGTACTATTTATAATATTTTTATTTGTTATTTACGGAATAGAGGAATCTGCATTCAAGAACGAAGAATTCGAATTAGTTTTTAAGCATTTATATTATTTCACAATATTATTGTACGAATTGTAGCACTGTCTTATATTCCGGTCATAATTCGAACACTCTATCCGATCTATCTATGTGATATCCTTTTCGTTGCGCCTCTGTTTGCAATGTCTTTCCTTTTCTTTCCTTCTTTGTCGTCGGCACTTAGTCGCCGTCAGAGCCAAATTGTTTGTTGGGCGTATTGTCTATTTGCACATGGGCCCATTGACGGGTGACATGTGATATAGCCATCGTTGATGCGAATACTGATGTTATCCTTCATATTCAGAGGGACGTTCTAATTGTTGTTGATGCCGTTGTTTCATCTATACAGCATTTGTATTGCTGTTTTGCTATGCCGTATGCCTGTGGCATCGTTCATCGCAGCTTGGGCGGAAGATAGTCACGAGCAGTGCGCTGTGGTGTGGCTAGTGGTCAGGTACCCCATCTCATATCCAACTCGGGATGCACGAACGGACAATCTAAAGAGACCTGGGTTAATAATGTAGTCGTACACCATTGTTACATACGGCTTGGTAACTTGGCGTCGCCCTTACTCGCACTCACAGTGTGGCAATAACAGAAACGAGCGCTGTTGATCACTTTTGCTAGTCGCGGATGAATGGAAGAGGGTGGAGGCGATGAAATGAGATAGAAGTAGGGTGGACGCATTCGTCCTGAGGGGCCTGCAAAGCCTGCCCGGTTGGCAAGAATCGAAGACGGACATGGCTTTTCTCATTACTTCTGCCGTTTGATCGGTGGGAAGCTTGAGGTAAGAAGGGAGAACGGGCAAAGGACGGCCACACGGCTCGGGTACACATCATATAGATAATGACGACAGTATTTTAATGGAGATCCACACGGCCGCTTAGTTGATTCCTCTCATTGGTTTTCGTAACGACAGATTAGAACGCTCAGTTAATGTAGTAGTTGGTGTTGTACTAAAGGATGAAACTTCGTATCTTTAAGGTGCTTGAAGTAATATTGAGACGGTTCCAATCTCAAAACGAGGTATTAGTACCTAGTAGTATTAGTATTGCCATTACGCTGACCTTGAGGCAGCTAGAGGTAAAGCTGGTGCTTGCCTATTTGAATTGGACTGGTAACATGTACTCGTAATATGCTTACGAGACTCGACATAGCAGAGTCTCCCAGCTTAAAAACGTGAATGACCCCAAATAGCTTATTTTTAGTAGCGCTAAGATTGCTCTTTTTTGAGGGCCGTTCTGATATATTGAGCAGCTTTCCGTCTTCCATTGAGTGATGATGGAGGAGAGAACGGAGCAGTTCCGATATTCACCGAAATATTACGCCGGTTGTTCCAGTTTAATTTTAATTAATAGAAGAACTTTTATGATACCAGTAATAGTAAAGTTTAGCTATAACTGCTGCTGATGTTGTTTTTGCACCCAATTTAGGGGCTAATAGCCATGGTGGACAAGCGTCCCCAATCCCGCCACCCAGCTCACTTATCCTACCACTGCTTGTTAAGCATTTACACCACTACCTTGGTCGACCATGTAGAAAAACGTGAATAAGCAGCCTTTACTATTAGACGGTTTTAAGTAGAACTTTCCTCTATTTCAAACCAAACATAAACGGTTCCTGTTATGCTAACGTAATATCAGATATTTTTGAGTCTTAAGATTTCCGGCTTAAAGTGCGTAAAGCACATGCGAACCGCGGCGGTTTTTATCGATGTAGGTTCCTCATTTTAGCTGACTGTTCACAACAATTTCAAAATCCTAGGTAACACAGTTTCAAAGCGAGCATGTCAGTAGAACAGGATTACCTATTGAGTCGTGTGAAGAGCTTTTGCATTTTTACGGTTCATTACTGAACATTGTTTGTAAGCATTGCCCTCATGCATCAGAAATAAACTCGTAGATCTAAGGTCAAACGCGCCTAACAATTAAGAACTAATTTTTTGGCAGGTCTTGGTGTCTACTACCAATATGGCGGGATATAGGATGGCGCAACCGTGTATCGGGATCTGAGAGTCAGCAAAACTCGTGAACTAATACTACTGTTTGTAGTCTACACATGCCATATTGGGAATGGGTCACGTAACCCGAAAACTAAAAATAGGCTACCCAGCCAAATGTTGCGCGAGATACCCGACGATGACTCCATCGATATAATGTACGTTCGTTTCAAAGAGCCCTGACGGGTCACGGAATGTTCCGCATCCGTTCTCTTCGGGACGGCGAACGCTGTCTGCCAAAGTGCAACGGTGTGCAGAAGGAGCACGTGCCAGGCAGCATACCAATGAGACTACTCAACGAGAAACTGACCGGCTCAGCCGTTTTGGGCAGCGACGGCGAGAGTCAAGAGCCAAGGTCTCCGTATCGCATTTGCTGGTGTTACCATCCTTATCTCGAGCCATCACTTTTCATAGTCTCGTCCGCCCAAACACACGGGAGGTTATAAGGCAAGATTCCCGGCGTCGTGCAGGGTCACATTTAGCTTACTCCACGTCATGCGCTGTTGGCATGCTTCGTTCTCATCGTCTCCGTGTGTCTTCTTTCCTCTCGTACCGTTGCGCCGCTGACCTCTCCAATAAAAATATGCCTGGGATAAATATGTCTCAAAACTTACTTTATAACCAAAATACAACTGCAGTTTCCAATGATTCACAGCGTATTGGTTGCAAATTGTGAAATTATTCAGAGTGTCTCATTGGTTTTCTTTGAATTTGTTTCAAATTGTCTGACAAACATTTACCAGACCATTAAATTAAGGAATAAATCGAACAGAAATACAAATAACGGAAAACTGAGACTTAATTCGTAGAGGTACTATTTTACGAGATTATTTCATTCAAATCTATATTTGATGTGCGCAATCACAACGAAGAGTACGCCAGTAGTGAAAAGCTAAAAAAAGGATAGCGCGTTTCATTTGCTTCGATTGTATCGATATAATGGGACGCTGGCTGTGTGACCCACCTAGTTGCTTCACAATTTAGCTTAAGAAGCTTGAATTTACATCAACTGGAACTTAGTGTCGAGTCTATGCGAGACAATTCCCGGGTCGGTTTTTAATGCTGCAGATTAAAATATGCACGCATTTCTGTTTTAATTTTGTCGAAAAATGCAAGTAATATCACTTATTAGATAGCGTGTTAGTCACTCCTCAATCTATGAGCGCTATTGGGTCTTTTATATAAGGAACAACTGTAAAAACATAAAATAAATGAATTCAAATCTTTTAACAATAATAAATATGCATTCCCGCCAATATAAAATGCACTCATAAGCTGAAAGATTCGGAGCACTGGCTTGCGAGAGGGACATGCCTCTACAATAACTAAATGGGCATAAAACCTTGTGATTCTTACATTCTTTCGGCCAGAAAATAATACTTGAGTAATCCTCTACTTATTAAACAATTCGTCACCTCCCAGGTGACGAATCACTTAATAAGTAGGTACCTAAATGTTTAATAAGTAGTACGACCGGTACAAAGAGGTATACTTGACAGCAATTGCTAATTCACGTCCTCTGGCTCCCAGCAGTATCTTATTTTCTGTTGTCGTTCTGCCCACAAACAGTCTCGGTGATACTGTCTAATACAGTGAATGTTAGCTGCTACATTAATATCATCCGTTAGGAGCTGAAAGGTGTAGCTACAAGCACTAGAGCGGCGGCTGGTACTGTGGTCTGTACATGACACGCTACTCTATGTAAGCCGTATGGGTGGAGGGAGACGTTTAAGAGTCCTTGGCTAAGTCGTGAACTGCAACGATGATCTTGTCGGTAGAGGCAAAGGTAGCAAAAATCCATGGTTGTTTGCCACCTCGAACATGAGTGGTCGCTGTCATACTTTCCTCTCACGCCACAATTTTGACGTTCATCTGACCTACGAGTCGAGCCAGTTTTGGATATGCTCTCTAATTCTCCAGAGCTCGTGGCTTAGTTTTTCTATGCTTGACGGGCAACACTGGGGTCTATAAACGCGTTAAGCAGTGTGGTGCGATTTTTACGCGACGTTTTTAGCAAATTGAAGCGGACGGGTCAACAGCGCCAAATGTCACTGCATAACGCATATGCATACAAGGAAATATATAGCACACTCTGTCTCATCTCCCTCTGCAGCGGGTAATTGCATTTACACAAATACAATTACCCGCAGCCGCACACTGTCGAGTGCAGCGCGTAAATTGCTACGCTTCCACAAAAAATTTTTTTTTTTTGACGCAACGGTTGCAGAAGGCGACCGTCTTACCAAGTACCAATTTTCGAGTTGAACATTCTTTCTTCCCCCACCAGCAGGCAAACTCAACGCACTCACGCCATGGACAAACTCATCATATGAATTAAAAAAATGAAAATTTAAAATAAAATTTCTTTGCAAGGATGGGTGCTGATATCATCAGGAACATCGTTATTTATACCACCGTCACTTGGGGTGATATCTCGACTCTTTAACCACTATTCCTTTTTGTTCTTTACGATATCTCGTTTCTGCTTACTACCTTACTTCCCTCCATTCGAGCACGTTTCAATATCTTGCGTAGCAGTCTTTGGCGAGCAACTGCGGACTCTTGCCTCAGTGCGCATTGCTTGAAGCAATGCTGCTAGCAATTCAATTTATGACGGACTAGGCCCCCAGAGGGTTTGACTTTAGTCTCTATTCACAGGCAATACAAAATGTATCCAGCAAAGCCTTGTCCAAAATCGTACAGGGCCTGTGCTTGAAATATTTCCTAAAAAAAATTATGTTTAAGGCCGCTGAGAAACGTATGTTTTTACCGGCAGATTCAGCAAGAACGACGTTGAAGGGTTATATTGCAGAGTAGAACAAAATGGCAGTGGTCGTGGCTATGCTAGTAATTCCAAGGCTACGCTGTTCTTCAAAGTTGTCCGATATTCATCGCCAGCAGAGAGTTGCGTTCCTCGGCCCTCCCTCTTTCTTTTCGAAGTATCTATAAGAACTTGGCTTGTCCGATGAGTGTGTGTCTATTCCGGCGTGCTTATATATCTGCGTGTGCATGTAGACGTTAGACTTAATATCATGTGATTTTGTAAGGAAACGGCTGAAGCGTGAGATAATGTCTGCCACGGACAAGACCAAGCGTCTCTCTCTCCCTTCACTCCAGAGCGGCAGAGAGAAAGAAAGAGTGTTTTGTGAGGTTTCGTAACGCGGCATCCTTTTCCTTTTGCGTCCCTTTCTTTCCAAATTCTTTATCAGCTCTATCTGGACATTGGGGATATTCACTGTCGATTTCATTCCGCCCCACCCCATATTATATCAATAAGTAGAAGGCCACTAAGGGTTGTTCAGCCACTTACAGAAAGGCTTTATAAAACCTGTTGTTGTTTAACAAGAGCCAGCGGTGGCAGCGGCGGTGGGGTTGTCCGAGCCACGCTTAACAAAACCCCGAACGGCCTTACAAGCAATAGATGATCGGTAGGAGTACGACGGACGTATGGTTGGACTGGCCAGATAGCCACTCCAGTCGCATATTCAAAAGTAAGTTAAACGCGGCTTAACGTTATGATATAATACTTGTCGGAGCGGCATGGAAGATCGCTTTTGCTCCGGTTCCGTTCGGAAAAGGTATGGCCAAACGAACGCATCATAGCATCTCCATACCATATAGACAGAGGGAAAGCAGAAGCATAACTGGCTAACGGAAAGAAACTAAATCACTAAATGTGTGAATCTTCTATCTATCCTTAGTGTACACTAATAGTTGAACCAGTAAAAGATTGTGGTAGAACACTAAGGTTACTGAACAAGATAACAACGACTAATCAGAACAAACACCTTAAAAGCATAATTCTTATTATAGTGTAGAAGCGCTTAATTAAGAATTAAAATTAAGGTGTTCGCTTAACGGAATTCGTAATGAATCCTCCTTGCAAGCGGGAAATTGTTATCGAAACAATGCAGCCCATAATATTGGGGAAGCATTAAACGTTAACCTGATTTTAAAGTTCACAACTGGCTAGTTTGTAAAAATAGTCAACTCTTTTAAACAAGGCTTTAAAGCTCGGGTTAATAATTAAGTCTAATGCCTGTACGCCGGATCTTATTCTAAAAAGGTTATAAGGGACTCAGAACAAATCGTAAAAAAATTCCTAAAGGCACTCAAAGGAAGCTACTGGTCTATCTCGTCGTGTCATATTTCTGCAAGCCATGCATGTATATTTCCATTAGGTACGGCACCCAAGGGAATGCGGATATTACATTTTTGCCCCCATAGCAATTGCGCATTTACCGTTTACTACAAACATGGTTTATTCGAATATAAGAACAAATGTTGAGCTTAATTAGGCGCCGTTTGTTTTATTTTTCCCAGGTGGGAAAATACATAATTTTGTTCGGTTTTATATGATACAAAGAACCGATGCAGCATGTTCAGGTCTGAAATGAATTATAATTGTTATTTTCTTCCAATCGTTCGCATGCGTAAGCCACAGTACATTATTTTTTGAATCTACTACTTGTCTAAATATAAAGTTATTGTAAAGGTAATGTTGACTGAGTGAACAAAATTGGTATAGACCCCATACCTGAATCCCAGCTCGTTTTATGCTTAAATTTGCGATAGCTTTCTAATTGCTCTTCTCAATGTTGGCATACATTTTGATCGATACAAACGAAGAAGACAAAGCACACTCTTTTCAATACAGAATAGGGCCATTGCTCGCACGTTAGGCTCATACCGACGCATCGTCACACAGGCAACAACTGAGAGCAATTTATAGGAAACGGGATTCAAACGGAAGTTCTCTCGGCGCAATTCCCCTTTTTTCTTATCGTACCGTGTCATCTTTTCAGTAGTGGTATTTCTAAAATTAGCATTAACGATGCCTCTTAAGTAGCGATTTAGGAGGAGTGTAACACAGTCTGATTCACCAGTGACAAGCAGTGACATTCAGCAGTGTCTTTATTAACTCTTTGGCTAGATAGTGTATATTGAAGAATCTTTAAATAATGTGATACGACGCTCGACTCAGATCAAATAGAATAAAACTGATCTTCAACACTTTCCGACAGCACGGAGAGGACCGAGTGTATCGCGCAGCGTGCGCCCTCGCTAGCGTTGTGGTGGCAGCCCAAGCTTTAGCCTTGGCCGTATCATCACAGATTCCACTCAGATATTTGGTTCTGTCTCTTCCACCTCCTCGCGTTCCCATTGGCTTACTTCCAGAGCGGGTGGCTTCTTTCTTTTTGCTACACAAGAGTCGGAGTACACAAGTAAGTTGGCTGAAATGAAACGCTCTTCGAGGAAAAAACCGAGGAGAGGTAGGTTAGATGTATTCCTTTCTACTCTTTTCTTCGAGCATTCCTTCTCTAGACACCTCCTGTCGCCTCCTCCCTGAACAAGATCGTCCCTGAAAACGCGGCCCGAGTAGGGAATGAGGTGGTAGAAACTGCGTAGGAACAAAGGGAGAGGGATGACGAGAGAAGAAGCGAAAACGAGAGCTAAATAGTGAGAAGGCTAAGGAAAAAAGCGCACGCAACTAAGGGCCTAGGAATATATTTGATAAATGGCATACACCCCGCTCAAAGTTGGCGAACCGATTACGTACTCCTGCTACCTCCATCACTGACAGCAGGCCTCCACTGAACTCCGGACTCCCGTCATCCGACAACCCCTTAGGACAGACCCAAATACCGTTGGAGTAGCTTAGCTCAGCTCAGCATAGTTCGCACAAGCAAAGCTACGGGGCTCAGTCATTCCTAGCCGCCCTTTAAAGAAGAACTAACACTCGAGCGCAGGATGGCGTTCACAGCATAGGAAGACGGGCTGGCATTAGAAGAGGATCGTCGTTGATGACCCAGATTTGTAGACATCGTTTCTCAAGCCAACTACCCTCTGCGCTTACTCACGTGGGGCAAGTCCCCTGCTGATCTTTGTCTACACTGTCATCACTTCGTTGCTTGTTAGCCGAGCCGATCAATGACACAACATCAAACGACATCGTGATATAGGCCAACGACATTTCTGCTGTAAGGTAGGAAAATTTTTGGTCTGGAGCGCAAACGATACATTAACAAAGCATATTTACCTTTGTGTGCATTTAAAATAATAAGAAAATTGCAGTTTAACTGGCTAGTTAACCTAATTGAACAGTAATCGTTCGTTGGCCTACTTCAAGCATCCGTATAGTTGCTTCATAAATATGCTTATCATTAAAGTGATAAAAACTGGTTGTGGCTTTTAAAAGTAGCAAAGCACAACGCATGCAAACGTGCTCTACGTAGCCTTTGTGCCTTATGATAGCCTCATAGTTACAATAGATCTTACATGCATTCTCCCTCAGCTTTCAGGTTTGTCGTAGTAACAAGTGGAGCTTAATTGGTAGCATACTCTCTCGCACAGCAACTCTCGCAGCTCTGTTTCTACTGGATTTACTTCAGCAGGTTGTTTTATTACATCCCATAGAAGCCAATCGGGCGAAGTAAAATTCGGAGTTCAGTAACGTAAAAGTGTTCCAAGAATTAGTCTACCTAAAAACACCGACGAACTACCACGGTTTGACGCGGTGTGTCAGAACATCGTCCTGTCGGAAGTGGCCGTTCCCAATTTTTGCTGTAAACTAAAGAGATAAACTATGCCAGGGACTTAATGCCAGGAGAATAATCACATGATATCTCATGCCACGTAATGCCTAATAACGATAACAGTGTGCGCTTTACATAAAAAATTACTTTTACATGCCTTGTATGCTAGTCTCTGTACAACAAGAGTTCAACGTGTTTTTCTCGTGCCGACTCTTAGCACACACTTGACGTTCACGGTATTGGTTCCTCATCGTTTCGTAAAATGATTCCCTTAAATATATTTGTGTAACAGTGGTAATCAAATATGCAACTACATGTCTCCTTCGGTCGTTAGGCGTCGCGGATATATCGGGTCATCGAGCTCGACAGAGTTGGACGTCTACCTAAATTATCAAATCAGATAAAGGTGCTTGAAACAAATATAATAATAATAATAATGAATCTTCATAATCGGATAGTATTCACAGCTCTAAATTAGCATTAGTGTCACAAAATTTCGTCGCTAGATACTTTTTTCTGCACTCATTCAAGCCACACAGCTCAAGTAATTCACCCTTCGTGGGGCTTACCCATTGTATCGCCTTACATCATTGACGACCTGCGAAGCAGCTGAAAAAGGCGTCAATATCACGCCAGTAAAGAGTGCCTGCTCTATGTGTCCAGACAAGCAAGCAAAGGTTGTGCAGAAAACGACGGCTTTGGCGAAGGGAGACCAGACGATAATGGAGGCTTCTTATAAGCAAGAAGCAACCCCAGTCGGGTCGTAAACGATGATTTTAGGCAAAAAGCATACATATGTAAACATACGCAAATGTACAGAAGCTTCCCAAATGTATCAAATACAACTAAAGATTAGATGGATGCAATCTATTTGGAAACACTAACCACTAGTTAATTGGGCTTTATGCATGCATTAGTGTATTAAAATAAAATCAGCGAGCACGAATATGTTAAGCTGTAAGATAATAAGTATCAGTAAGTAATAGGGGCCTTTCTTTAGGTTAACCGAAGATGCGCTCACTGTGAACGTGAAATTCTTATATGACATGAACACAAACGTATATTAATTCTACAACGCATGTCGACAACGATAGTTTTTACGAGCGTTTCGGGCTTTTGTCTGTAGCCTGAACTCACCGTAGCTTGAATCAGTTACTCTGGCACACTTTATGTTCGGAAAATAGAACTAACATTTGATTTAGGCTCGGTTTGGGATCATCTTTACTGTTTAGTAGATCTTAGTGGCTGTCTCAGGATTCCTGTCCGTATTATCTTTTTGCGGTGTCGTTTCTGTTTCTTAGTTAGTGCACATTTAATTCGTGTGAGATCCTGAACAAACTTTATGACTGTCAAATTTAGAATCAGCTGACAAATAGGGTAAACAAAACTTATTAGCGAAATGCCGCTGTTGAGAAAATGAGGAGTCTTTGAAATGCTGGTAGTCAGGTATTGCAAGTGTCGCCAGTCATATGAAAAGTTTGCTTAATATTAAAGTGGTCACAACTCATTATGTTAGGACTTATTTGCGGAAGCACATAGAACCTGGTTATTTTACATATGCCTTGCAATCGAAAGAGATACATAGGCACACGAGTTCGAGCTCCGCCGTTGAACATTTATATTTATGAGGTTTGTTTTACGAACTAATGCAGAAAGCAGTATCATAGACGTTATTTGTTGGCTGAAGTTCAACTCAAAAAAATATTATCTCAGGGGAATTCTCACGCTCATATGATTTTTATCCAAATGTCCACAGACGCTCCATTCACTTTAGTCATAGACCGATTGGGCATAGATAGCTATGAATTTTACTTGCTTTTTTAATTCTTACTAGCCTTTGAATAAATGCAGCAGTAAGTGATGCTTTTTGAACGCTCGTTGAGTTGCATTCTCTTACCTGGAAACAAATAGAGAAATACAGTATTCGATTTGTTCCTTATTATTTGCGCAAGTGGCCCAAAAAGAAAAACGGGGAACATGATAAGAGAGTTTGCTGACTCCCAAAGACAGAAAACCAAACATATGGGTGTGATTTGGTAAAGTTATTTGTCTCATCACCACCTTCCGTTCTTCAGTACTTTAACCCTTCCTGTCCGGCAGTTTTTATTATCTAAGCGAGTTTGTCGCTGCCTTCCTTTTCTCACGCAATGTCCTTTTTCGCTTGCCATCGTCCTGTTTTGAAGGCAGCCCGCGACCCAAACGAATAAACGTCTTTGGATCTTGGGCTATGAGTGCTATAAAGGAGCTCCTTTCATCCTGCGTACTTCTTATCGATTTTGGCACGCTGACGGGTCGTCTACCGAACCAGGTCCTAGTGTACCAGTGGCAAACGCAACAGCGGCATCAGTCACAGGCGCCTCAGCGAAAGCCTTGGGGCGAGTTTCTCGGAGCGATCTTTGATGATAAGCAAAAATAACACAAATGGTTCAAAGGAGCAACGAAGGCGGTAAAATAAGAAAACCACGAAGATGAAAGACGAGAAGCTAGCGAACATTAGGTCTCCTGAAAAGCCTTAGGAAATACATTCTGATCTCACGCTTCAGTTTGTGTGGCGTTTGCTGACGGTTGAACTTATTCGATAATTCAGAACTTCAAACGCCAAGAATTATTTAACCTACGACCGGGCTCTATTGTGCTATCCACCATTTTTTACAGCTAGACTAGAGATGATGTTTGGTATCTCGATAATGAATCGGCATTTCGATAAACCGCGACTCAGTTTCTTTAAACCGTGCAAAATTCTTTTATGAAGTGCCACATGCCTGTATTCAACTTGCACAGCGTACATACTATATGCCGAATACACCGTTGAGCCGACTTATATAAAAGACATTTAATATATCATTTGCGTTAAAGTCGGATTAGGGCTAAATTCGGCTCTGATGTTCAATGCAACGCTTGACAGCAAACAGGCAAAGGGTGAAACTATACAAACTCAAGGATAGGCCACATCAAGGTTAGCCTTTGAAATTCCTTAACTTTGTTACCTTAAAGGTATCCTACTTGTTCTGAGCTGAACGCCGTTCTATCTTTTTTAACCTAACCAGTACAAGAGCTCTTTTTTGTGTCTGCTTAGATGAACAAACACAAAGACGTACAAAAAAAGTGCACTCAAGTAAAAACACCGGTAGCAGATGACACACCATAAGTCTACTGTATGAATTTATTAAGGTGGATGTTGGTCACAAATGACTGTGCATAAAAAATATAAGGTGTTCTGTGTTTCTGGAGACGCCAAGCATGTAACCTGCCTCTTTATTCAATCACCAATTAGCGTATAGAATGAACTACCAATTTAGCTTTTATTTTTTACTGTGTATTTTCTTCGGGTCGTTCTGCTCGCGCCGTCTTGGTTATCTTGATTTCTTCTCTAACGTCCAGCATTGCTTTCAGCTTGAAATCTGTCTTGTATAACTCGTATTACATAGAGTATCAGTGAATGGTACTCTTCGGGTGGTAAATTTTATTTTATGAGTGATGCCATTTTTTAATAAGTCAAAGTTTTGTTATCGAATCGTGAACCGGAAACCTGTTGTTTCTCAAAGCGCCCTTTTCAGTTCGTACGCGAGAGGACAGCAGGAATAAATTTAGATGCAGTACGTGGTCCAACTTTGTGACTTGGTTCATTAACGTGCGCCTTGCGACCCAAGGAGACACGTGAGTGCACGGGTTTGATCTCCGCCACTGCACATTTATTCTTATGTTGTCCGTCTTACGAACTAATGTAAAAAATTACCGTGGACGTTAAATAATAGATGGCCCTAAAAATAATAGATGCTGTATGTAGCCGTCCTCATGCAGAAAACCTAAATTGTGCATTTTGCAGACCAAAAGTGTATACAACGACTCTCTCCGATCCTTACAATGGTTGCTGTGTCAACCCTCAGAAACTACCGACTTTTCCCTCACTCAAAGCGTATTCCTCTCTTTCCCATTAAATCTGTTTTTCTTCTTCCATATCTTCCCTTTACTATTTTCAACTCTATATTTTATTTTTTGCTTTTCCTCCTACTTATTTTCGGGATATGAATGTAACAGACAGTCTGCCTGGTGCTCTTGAATTAGCTTCGGTCGCAGGGCCGCTGTAGCCCTTTCGACCCGGTTCCAGCGGCTTCAAGATTTTTTGACGTCACACACGGCTTGTTCGTTTTTTCTTCCTGTAATGAAAGACACTTTTTCGTCAAGCTCATTACCACCTGATTTTTTTAGGTGTCCAATCTTTGTTCTGTCGCCTATGTAGTTTCCCGGCTCACCCATCCCGCTGTCAATACCACACCATTTATTCTTGTTCCTCTATACATTCCCGCAACGCCGTTTTTGCGTTTTGGCGTTGTCACGTGTTTCATTATTAGGACCGGCATTAAAAGTGATCGTTATAATCGTCGTAATAACAGCAAAGAACATCGATTTGTATTTAATCACGTACAAATTAATACGTTTTAGAATAGTATTCTTATAATCTACTGAGACGAATATGCATGTTTCACATAGTATGGATGTACCGTGTACCAAACTTTTTAATTTGACAAGCAAAATTACTGAAAAAGAATCGAATTCGAGAGAAGTCCTCCCGTGGCAGAGAAAGGAGTACCCTCAAGTGGTCTGTAGTTTTAGTAGCTTTAACATAAAAACAAGGAATTCACGGGCGGCACAATATTCTTGCCCAACTATGTAAAGAAGTCGTACCTGCATTCACCTTAGAGCCACGGCAAGGAAAGCTGGCGATGGCGTTTGGCAGAAGTATTCAAATTGCAGGATCAGGAAGGGCGGGCTAGGTCAGAGGTGGGTGCAGAATTTGGTGTTCGGTGCTCTTAACTGCAATATTAGCGCTGCCTCACGCCACGTACTTTTGTAGTCACTTACATTTTACCAGCCTACCTGAATTCACACATGTTTAGAAATCCGGAGTTAAATAAACGTCGCTAAATTACTCTAGTTTAGTACTCTCAAGATCTGCATTTCATTCGCATTGAGTTTTAAGGCATATAGCGTATCTACGGACCTGAAGTTGAAGATTACTAATTGAGAGGAACTTTCAATGTTCGCTCAGACTTTCACTATAGTGTCATGTGTGACCGGTGAAGCTCTCAATCGCCCGCTTCCCTCACAGCGTCCGCCTGGAAATGGCCATGCCTCTACTATTCAACACCGACTCCCCGCTCCCCAAAGGACCTCGTCATTCGAAGAAAGGTTACCACCTCGTCAGCTTGCTATTGTTGTCTATCTAGTCTATGCCCTCCTTTTCTTACTAGTTTGCTTTACTCAGCCTCACCTCACTTCACTCTGTCTAATGCCATCGCTGCTAGTAGAGATTATGCCATCACCAGTGCTTCATTCTTGCTGACACCTACCCTGACGGTAGCTAAGTCTAGCCCAAAACACCATTCGGGTAGAAGCTAACTTGAAGTGTTTCCCATCTATCTTTCCGTGGGTCCTTGGTTACCGGCGCCAGGTCTCCTTTTTAAGCTCAATGGCGCAAGAAGGTCCTCTCTCAGCAGTCAGTCAACAACTTCTTGTGTTAGGTTGTTTTCAGCGTCTTCACCCACTCATCGCTCGCAGTACCTTATTATCGCGTCCTCTTCCGTTTTTCTTTGGCAAAAGAATTTCCATTGTGGCTACTTCTGATGAGCGGATAATTGGAATACCTCTGCTATCGGTAACAATAGTGATGATTCACCGTAGTCTCGTCTCATCCTCGTTGACAAAAGCGGTTGCTTTTTAAACAGCACGATCAGAAAACAAATAAGCTCAGCTGCTGCACGGTCGACCCGTTGTTTTCCTTCATTGGGCGTTCCCGATCAAATTTCGCGCTCTTTAGCGTTGTGTTTCCGAGAGTCGTGACACTAAGATATTCTCTGTTTCCTGATTGGAAGGAGTAGAACGGTCACCATGGTAGAGAAAGAGCCCGTAGTCGAAATTCTACCTTCTCTACCACCATCACCGTCTGCCTTCAACCACGCGTCAATGTGCCCTCGTGGCATTGTTCCTTTTTCGCTGCACGCTTCACGTCAATATCAACGTCTTTACTTACCGACAGTACATTTGCTCAATCGATTCTTCAACCTTCGTCGGCTATTTCGACCACAGTGTAAACTGTACAGTGCGTCAGCTAGCACGCTATCGATAATAAATAGCTCGAAAACGAGAACCGCGCCAATATCGATGGAATTCTAATGAAGGTGCTGCAGTCACTCAAGTCTTCACCGGTGCGAGTTTGATCTCTAGCTTTTTTCGCTCTCCTTTTGTTCTATCGATTGTGCTTTTGCTGGTTGCCGTCCTAAGGCTTTTGTAATTACTTGGTGTTTTTCAATTTGCTTGCTTCAAACTTCCATCGAACAGAATGGAGCGATTGCTTGCAGGTGAATTTCTATCTGGAATTCTCAAAGTCTAGCCGTCCCTTTTCTTGCTCTCTCTCTCCTTATTTTACTATGTTTATCTACCAAAGGCACCCTTTTTGATGTTCAGATTCCGGCGGGCGTTACCAGCATCTTTCGTGAGCTCGTATGCCTACTAAGCAGTACATGCCTATAGACCCCGGTTACCGACTTTAGCCCAATGCGTCATTTCCCACCTGGGACGAAATAACGCATACATCCTGCTGTTCAGTCGGATCCAGATCGGATGATTTGCATGCAAACACGCGCGTTATGCAAATCGCCGCATCGTATCTACAAGTCTAGAGACTTGTAGAACGATAGTCGCTGCTGCTTCCTTCGATGACCCAGGTTTGTTCTCTACGTGGTTTTGTTCAGTGACTGTTTTGTATCGTCCCCTCTGAGTCATCACGATCACGACAAGTCGGACGAAAGTTAGGAGCAATATCAATTGATTTTTGACGCCGCCACTTTTGAGTTGAGGCGCGTGATTCAATCCGCATAGTAACGCCATGTTAGTTTTGAACATAACACAAAGGTCAAAACGAAATCAGACGTCACGCAATGCTTTATGAATGCCAGATGCTGGAAATAAGTAATGGCCTCATGACTAGAACAGAGTAAATCATGTCGGAGGCGAGTAGTGCGAGGAATGTCCCCAAGCCGAGTCTCTGGGGCCATCTCTAAAACACGAATCGATGCAACGGTTTGATAAACATGACTAGTGCAGGCTGTGACATAAAAAAAATGAATATGTCCACCCGCGTTGGTATGAAATACATTTTTGAGCATAAAGTAGCTATACTGCAACAAATTACAATCTATTAGATGGGTGATACAGGATGAAGTAGGTTAATATATTTTCGACCAGTGTTTTAGTTATATATTTATTTTCCACTAATCCAGTGCATGTAGGCACATTAAAAGTAAACATATCGACGCAACTGACATAATTTTATGACCAAATCACGCTTAAACACTGCTACGGCAAAAATTTACAAAAAGCTTCGAAGCGAAGTACTCTTACATCACTATCACAGCCGCTATTTCGCTTTCTTCTCATTCACTGCTTTCGTTCGCCAATGCATATTGCCTGTAAAAGCTGGCAACAATTTGTCAAAACAAGTTCGCCCTTAACGCACCGGATCAATGTATTTATATTGACACACTCAACTAAACTTTAACGTGATTGGAGGTCGTTTGACGCCGTTGATGGTAGGAAATATTAGGCAACTAGTCAGATGCAGACTTAAGAGGCTATTATGAATCGGGCCAACCACCTCATCATATCCATTATGTGCTTCTGTCTCTATAGGCATGTAAGCTGCTTTGGACGACGTGTCCGTGTATGTATGCGTGTCTGTGTATGTGTGTATTAATGAGGGAAAGCACGGAGGTGCCACAACCTCTGACCACATTAATGTGAACAGTCCTGCGTGAATGCCGTTCACGCTCAAGAGTTTCCGGCTAGGCTGGCTCAGTTCCCGAATGTCTCGTTTCGTGGCACGCAACCGTCAATGAGGTCGACCGCTGCGTGTCGATCCTGCATCAATACGACTGGCTACCATCGTTCGCCTGACAGTTCGATCCATCGTCGGAGGCAACCTGACCCATGATTCCCCTTGATCTGTTTATTCTGAGGAGGCTTCAACGATGTCTTCCTTCCTCCAGAACTAGTTCGTACTGGCTGACAGGCACGCATCGCCATACGTACTTGATTCAAACACACGAACATTTTTTTAATTTAGTGATATTTGTTGCAGTGTACAGAGTTCAAAATCAGTTAAAATTCGTTTTTATGAAAATTTCGAATACTGCTTAAGCTCTAAGTAGTAATACGTACGAGCCACTAATTGCACCTGTGTACAGTACATTTTGTTAAATAGCTTAGATTATAAAATCTAAACTAGTTTTAAACATACGGGTTTTTCCACCTTCTGTTTATGACACCCGCTGGTAGAGCGTGGATCAGCACATAAATGTGCTATTATGGAGATTCGTTTTAGCAAAGTTATTCAACATCGCATAACACCAAGGAGATTTTGGAAGCACGGATGGTCGATGTCGTGGTTTCTACCAGGTCTTCGATCTGTCGCGCAATTGACTAGCAATCCAATTGCACTACAGGGCTACAACAACGAGCGATATAGTTAAAGCTACGACATTCGCCCAGCTTGACTGACCACTGCAGGCACTTTATTGCGGAAGGAACGATAAGGCCTATAGAGAGGGCCTGTAAACTAGAGACGAGACGTGACGTCACGTAACCACTCCGTGTGTGATTCATGCATTGCTACGATATGTCCGCCCCACTCCACCGCTCCCCTTAGCCATGGCTGTCCAGGACCAACCAGCCAGCGATAGGGAGGGTCGTGTCCGACATATAGGTGGCTAGCTAGGTAAATGTTCATAAAGGCTGCATGGTTCACAGGGGCTGTGCTGAGTTAGGGACGCAGGGCCAAACTGCCTGGCATTCAACGGCAGTATATCGCCAGTACAAGGTCATTCTATGCCCAAACAACACCCTATGGCTTTCGGTATCAAGCAACCGCTGTTAATTACGTGTTAATGCCATCCTTCAAGAAACGCTTAGGTACTTAAGTGCAATGTATAAGTATTTGTTCTTGAATATAGTCGTGATAAAAAAAAATAAGTGCAGCTTTCCTAAGCTCTTCAAGTCTCTTTTATATCACGGGTACTTAATGTGCGCTACATTAGTATATTTAGGCAGAAACGCAATATAGTTCGTCATGAAGATTCAAATCAATAAATGTGTAAAGTTAGTGCGAACGACTCGGCTTCATATGAGCTTGTGGCGCGGTCATAGCAATTCAATGCACATAAACTCATGTGAGCCTAATTTTACAAAACATAGTTTTCTAGATGCAAAATAATTTTATTTAAACCTTAAGTCCTAAAAAATAGGTTCAGTTTTTTATTTTGACGCACAGATCATAACAAAATATACGCAAACGTGCATAAATGTAGAGCGGATAGGTTAGGAGCGTCAGAACACTTACTGATTTAAAGTATAAGATATTATGAAACAAACGGCAGGGAAGTTTCAGATTTTACAGCACATTGATAGGAGCGACAATTGATTATGTAAATTCCAGTAACCATAACAAGTTGGCGGCTCCTACATTAAATATCAACGTTAACGCCTGATAGATTGCATAGGCATTACTCTCATTTAATGAGTTCAATGGTTGTATTTTACTGTGATTTATGCTGTGTTTTACTCAACAATGGATTTATCTCCCATGCACTATCAGTACTCTCATAAAGGATCCACTGGATATTGTACAACGCATCTACAACCCAGATACCTAAATTTTTTTTTCGATTTTTGAATATTTTTCTACGGCTTAATGATTTGATAAATATCGTCTATTGTAAGGTCTAGCTAAGCGGATTGCAAAAATCACATATCTATATGTCGTTGCGGTTTCAGTCGTGAATTCGTTTTGTACTGTTTTGTATAACCAACTAAGTATATCACACAGTACCATACTAAAGGTAAGAAGAAGTTACTGAATAGTCTAATAACCGTTCGTAAACTCGAATGTTCTAATAAATAATTCACATTTTATATTTTTTATGTTATTTTATTATTATTAAAATATTAACGTCTATGTTTGTATACCTGCAACCACGATAGGTTCGTAATGGGTGTGTTAACACAATACTATAGTACGTGCCTTAGATTTATAAATATATAAGTTAGATATCTGGTTGACCCGATTGAATTCTACTTTTGTTGATCGTCTGTTGACATTTTGTTTACCTCGTTGCTTGAATGGTTTATTCATAACTTTGGATTATCGGAAATAAAAGTACATATTTTGAAACTTACAGGTTACCTTTCAATCGTGTAAGTATCTATTATGCGGATTAGCATTCACTTGCCCAACGTACTCTCAAATTATTTTCCGTCCCTGCTTTTTTAGGAAACGTATTCTTCGTTAATTTTTACAGTGCCCGAAAAAATGTTTAGCTTTTTCTTCGCTTCTCAATTTAATCTATAGTCTAAAAGATGCTTAAAGACAATGGAACAGGTAATGAATAGGAGACAGATTGTTAAACGTTTACGCATTATGAGCCCATGAATGTTTAAGCATATCAGCATTACTTGTTTCATTGGCTTGATGTTTCTTTTTTCCTTATGATTATTGTATTATCATAATTTGCCAATCTGTCTGCACATAAATACGGGAACATTCTGTATAGAATCAAAAATATGTTTCTATCCATATTTTGTTTTTGTTTTTTAAGGTGATATATGCACAGAGAAGTTTAGGGCTCTAGTGACCGACAGGACTAAAATAGTACACAATGACCAATAGTATCATTTTGCAAATCGGATTCCGGATATTGCGCAAACGGAATCCGATTTGAATCAGATTAAACCTATTCATATTTGATTATTAGGCCTTTAAATTAAAATTAGATCCACAGACGGTACCATCTTTACATGTAGTTCTTTCCACTTTCATTACGCTTACCGCGCTGTTATTTGCTTGTTTTTAGTTTGTTGTGTTTATTTGCGGCAACCTGGGACGTTGGAGTAGTTTAGGGAGAGGATTAACGTTTATTTATATCATTCCAAACCAAAAGATGTTTTCCCGCAGAACAGACTCGTAAATTCTGAGGTCAGATTTATCGAATAGAACTTTAAATAGTGCAAATAGGTGCGCTTTTATATCACGAGGGCGTTTAGTCTCGTTTTTTGTACTTGAATTTGAAGTAAGAAATTCATAAAAAAATAATTCAATATTTTTTACTAGATTTCGTTTATCCTTTCCGCGATAGGCTGTCTGTGTGTACTATTAAGAAGCACAGAACGGCGGCTAGGAAGGTAAGGTGCACATAGATCAAGCATATTTGTATGCCTCAGTTCTCGTTTCCAGGCTTAAAGTTTGCTTCGATAAAGCACGGTGGCCTATTATCCCGATGACCACAAGACACTTTCGTTTCCCGGTTACGGCGAGGTTTCAAGAATTCTGTCTACAGATACCGTTATGAGTAGTGGTTAGTCCGTCTGAAGCAACCAATGGCAAAGAGTGGGAGTCAGTTAGCTAGCAACTTATGATATGAGCTATCTCCTAGCGCTATGCTGTACACGGTGGTCAGCTTCCTCGTTCTATACACATACTCGGTACTAGCTTCCGTAGCCCTTTGTAAGTAGGTCATGTATGTCCTACAATCAAAATACCCACAATTCCAACGTAGCGTCTCGTCTATGGATTCTCTATGTTTACCCTTGCGGCAGCATATACTTCGGCATTCACTGACTGGCTTTGCTTTTGCCGGTGTACCTTATCGACAGAACGTTGGTAAGTGATTTTGACATAACGGACTAGCATGGTACTCAACGAGGAGACCAAACCCCGGCAACGAGGTGGAGCCGTCAACCGAAACGCGTTCTCTCGAAATCACCCGTCCAGTAGAAGCTATGCAGTAGATAGCTGATCACTGTACCAGAGAACAGCACTTTGGCGGCGCTCTGTGTCCCATCGGATACGAAACGGCATATCTGCGTCTGCCGTGCCAAAAGCCCTAACCACCCATTCGCAATTGTCATAAAAGCACTGCACAAAGAAACCTGACATTCACGTTGAATCAAATCTTACGGTCGCAGCACCACACAGTGCACACACTAGGCGGTCAATCATGGTACTTTACTAGAACTGTTGGCCCGCGCTGAACTGTCGTTTTGTGTCTTCTCGTGCGTCCATAAACATTTTCAGGCTGCACCCGAAGCGCGTATTACTATCCTAGTGAGCCGTTGCCATAGTGTATTATAACAAAACTAATGATCAGAATGACCGCAACGAAACGACGTCGAATCGTAATCTTTTGACAGTAATTTCGGATACAGCGTGCGGTGTTGCATATGCGACGCTCCCCCTTTCCCGCTGGCCTAAGTCATTCCAGTTTCACTCCCTTTTCCCACCATCCTTCTTTAATTCGAACGATATTTTCAATGACATCACGCAGCTCCGACAAAGAAGCTTTTGCCTTGTACGCTTGCCGTTGCGCTCACTTGCAACCTTCCTGTCTCCCAAGCTTCCTGTTTAGCTGTCTGCTTACCATTGCCGTTTCTTTCTCCCCCTCTTTATTTCCTGATGGTCTCGATGCTGTTCGCTTTTCACCCGGCACCCCAAGGTGCTTACTCACGCTCTGCCTCGTACGACTGTACGCCCCGGCGTTGGTCTATTATTCGGCTCTCAATGGCGGTGGTGAGAACCCCACGAGGGTATTTATTTTCTAGTAGTCTTGATCGGCCTTCCTCAAACAGCAGGCACTGACAAGCTTACAAAGAAACAGACTCGCACGACAGCCGCTTATGCATATCGCCTTAGTCCAGGGTTTGTTTTGCCGGCTGACGCCCGCTGTAATTTCTTGTTTATTGTGCTTCAACCGCTGGCAAGGATCGGTGCTTGCGTATCGAAACCAATGCGCGCACAAGCTACAATGCAGGTGGCAAACAGTTGCTGGAGATCCGTTTTGGCTTGCAAAGGTAACGGCCTTGATTTTAGTGGGCTTAATGGAACGTCTTTTCTAGCAGGATATTACCGTAACTCCATCTATATTATTATTTCTAGAGAGACAGCAAGCAGCCACGCTATGAAGTTGGTCGTAACCACGTTAATATGAGTAGTGGCCCAACAGACAATAGAGTGAAGGCGCGTAACAAAATTTGATTAGTATTTTAATCAATTTGACTTTTCAGGCAACGCGTGAAATAAATACAAACGGCCAAACCATGCACAACATTCTAAAATTCAATCTAACTAGTGTTTGGAAACTGCAAATTTGGTTTCTCCTAAATCTTAACCCGTCTTTTTAGGGTTGACCATCAGCCAACATTTAGCGTCCACGGTACCGCTTTTTGCATTACTTCGTAAGACGGATTCCATAAATGTAAATGTGCAACGGTGGGGATCGAATCCGTGCACCTATCTGTTTCCTCAGGTCGCAATACGCACGCGAATATACCAAGCCATCGAGCTCGAACGCGTATTCAGTGGCGGCTAAAAGTCTACCGTTCAAAACAAATATTGTTGGCGTTAATTCGTTCCGAAAGTTTTGGTTGGGCATACATTGTGGGGTCCTCCATAAAGGATTGTCTGTCCATAAACTCACCATCGGGTTGAACTTGTCACGCGTTTGTGTCAACGCTTGGAGGCCACGACCTCGGCACTTTTGCTCGTCAAGGCGTAGAGATATGCTGCCACGATGACAGCCATGCCATAAGGTTATGGATGAACTAAATGTAGGCGGCACCAGTATTGTCTTACAGAATTTGATAGAAGCCGACAAAAAGCTCCTTCGTTAAAAAAATGACTCCGACAAAAACATGAATAACCTCACTTTTTAAAACTGCGCCTTCTGTTGCCAAAAGGTAACCAATGTATTTCAGCCTAGAGAGTTTACACATTTATAAAACTTACTGGCCGGTCGCAAAACCAATGTTCTAATGAAATGACGTAAGAAAGCCCATTAGACCACAGGTTTTCTGGAGGTACAGGATGATTGCGCTATTTTTTCTTTACATATGTTACTTTTTCGACCAGATCGATTAAGCGTATCTCGTAAACGAATTGCACTCTCTAAGATTTTGCTTGTATTCAAGTCATTAGTATTAACAACGATTGACCCACCTCATGTGTAGGTCTATGACAGCGTAGTTAGGCTTATAAGTGGCGCCTGTTCGAAGCAAAAAACTTCCCTAAGAGACCTAAACTTGCAGTTGGGTTCGCTCAAGCATGTGCCGTGGTTGTCTCATTTTTCACAGTCCAACCTTGAGCACATCGCATTCAGCGTTCGACTCGGAGCTATTTGCTGACAGGCAAAATGATCACATCATCCCCGCTGTCAACGTAAATCAAAAAGCTTTACGTCACGGCGATACGCCGCTGTGCTCAAAATACGGATACATGCGGTCTGGTTAGGGTTTCTTTTCAAGCGTTAAGAGCAACATTAAAAGAATTTTAGATATGCACTCAAAATACGCATGAAGAGACGCACACATTGTGTGCACCTGTATGTATGTCTGTGTGCCCTTTTACTTTTGTTTCTACGGAAATAAAAAGATAAAAAAAATATTTCAAATGAACTTCCTCCTCTAAAGCATTGATGTAAAACAGTTTATATCAGCTCGTCACATTCTCGATAAGAATTAGGCTGAAAGCCGTATTAGCAGGTTAGTGGCTTGCTCGAACGCCAGTAATCAGAAACCAGAAGCATCTAACTGGTTGCCGAGCCGTCGGTAGCCCTTCGAAGAATGTCCATACATAGGTCTCTCATCATTTTGACTGCTATATTCTAGCAGTAAGCAAGTGGCCCGATATCAGCGTGTAGAGACCGGAGTGCAGTGCCTCATGAAACCACTCACGACAAGGTCACGCGATATCCACACCCAGGCCTAATGATGCCCGTGTATGGTATCGGTTTTATCTGACTGCAATCCCAATCCCAACCCTAACCAACCCCAAGTAACACAGACTCCCTATCGATTTACGACAGGCACATTTCCCACCATTCGGTGCCGTCACAATATCTCTTCTCTACCTAATTCGCCGGGTCTGCACTTCTTCCAAATACCATCCATCCGAAGAAGCTGCCGAGATAGAAGGCAATCATCTCAAGCTGCTTCAAATCTATAGAGAGTCTATCCTAGTGGAACCAATCTCAGAATATCACCCAGTCACACGAAAAGCACAGTGAGATCTAACATAGGGAAGCGACCGCCAAGAATTTCTGTTTAAAAATATCGGAATTTTCGCGATGAAACTACAGCACCTACACAGAGAATGCAATATTAAACATTGTTAGTACAGCAACACAGACCGTAATTATAAAAGCAACTTTATTAAAATCCAGCATAGAAGCTCAAAAAGATTCATAAATATTTCTTATAGATTTATAAACCTTTTCTATAGCCTTATTTAACAAGAATCAGAAGAAAAGTTTTAAACTGTCATGTTATAAGTATCATATAAGTAGTGAATATTGCAGAGTATGGAATCGATAACAAGTGATGGATAAAGAGGGTGTCGTTGAAGCGGTCTAGAGCTAGTGCAGGCGCAGGCTTTAGCAAAGGTCTTGCATAGGTCTGCTCTATAACAACCTAAAAAAAAGTTTTCTGCTAGGCAACGCAAACCTTAATACACCAGGCAACTCGCGCGACTGCTCTCGAATTTCATCGAAATGTTCAACATGCATAATTTTGTAGCATTAGTCCAAGTTCTGATGCAAGCCGCCATCACATTCTACGCGGGCCGGTGGACTCTAGCTGACAACTCTTATATCGATTTGTTTAATAAAATCACTACCTTTTGATAGTCTACCACTGAACCATATCTATTCCAACTTAAACATTTGGAACATACTATCGCTCGAAACAATTATGGAATAAGTCTGATAATTACAGCACTTTCAGAAGACCACTTTCTATTGCTACAAATATCTCTTCGCATCATTACAAGAGGTAATTAATGTTTACATTTTATTCTGATCAAATAACAGCCCATTTCGTTACCGTAAATTGCTTTAACTTGTTTCAAAACGGCGCAGTTATAAGTCGTTCAGTTATTTTAATAGCAAAGATAAGACAGGAAATCATAAGAGCAGCAAATGGATGTAAAATCCAGTCAGGTAAAGGCTTAAGAAAAATTTGAGAAAAAATTAGAATAAAGAGTATGATAGAATTTTTAATGACTGTTATGTTACTCAATCCCCCCTAGGTTGATGGGAATTGAGTGGTATCATTGCGTTCAGACGATTTACAACACCACTTCAGACGTAGATGAGTTGAAAATTGTCTGAAATAAAATACCTCCGCTCCAATAGAGCTCAAGTTGAGATAAATTACATAAATATGTCAACCCACAGGATTTATTTAGGACGACAGAGAATGAAAAGAGAAGGACAAGATGTTGCCTGCTTTTTCATGAGAAGATATAAAATCGCAGCTGTTTGGACGTCTTCTTTGATACCCTAAAATGGGCCATTAAAGGACAATAGTGCGAAGCTGGTATTACAGCAACCTTTAATCTATTAAGGCGAACGATATCCAATGGTATATTAAGTGACTTCAAAACGTTATTCACTAAATTATATGTGCTCACACTTTACATTAACAACGAAATTCAGTTAAAGATTTAGAAAACGGTAGCTTCCTCTCGCCCCTTAGCTTTAGAGATTCAAGTCCAGATTTCAGTTCTCTAACATTGAAATTGATTTATCAGTCATTCTTTGCAAATATATCAAGTTTCATATCGAGTGCTTTTTTAATATTTTTAAACATGGTTAGTGTTTTAAACAATCTACTGAGGTGTATCATACCATCTACAAGACTGTCACACCCACATCCGCGGGTGGCATCGCCTAATGACACAGCAGGTAAGCCAAATGATATCTTTATGTCAGAACTGTGCGGGGTAGTGTGCTTTAAAGTGATTGTTTAGCCAGACTCCAGCACGCATCGGCAGGTCCTGGCTCAATGGCCGATTGTGACCTTCAGACTCGTAAGTTCCTTGCCCGAGTAATTTGGGAGCGGGGAAGGACATCCCAAGCGCCAGCTGGCAGAATGGAATCTCGTGCTTCGGGCACTACCCAGTTGTGTGCTCATTCCCGTACCTAGCCCCATATAAGCAACCTCTTCCATCTCCGATGGGCTATCTGCCTACTCTATCGCGGCAACCATTCAGGTTATTTTGTGTGAATCCGTATTTTCTATGAAGATTCTACCTTTAACCAATTTCTCAAGACCTCAACACATTCTACTATTTGAGAACTTAACAAAGGGTTCAGGTTGACTTTGCAGATAACTTCAAAATATTGACAGGTACATCTTTATTGAGATATAAAATCAACAAAATTTTCATTAAAAAATTAACCGTTCCACATGTACCCTCCTCACAATGAATAAAGGAAATCTTGAGTTCAACAAGTCAAGACAAGCCAAGCCAATTTAAGTCAAAGTTTCCTAACAAAGAATGATAGCTACCTCTCCGAAGGCTGTTGTATGCTGATTATCGTGCAACTTCTGATGCAAACGCTTTTTCGTCAGTGAATAGGTAATAAGATTAAGACTGCTCTATGTGACACAAAGTTAGCATAAATGACCTCCATGGACAAAGCTAGAAGAATGTTTCCTAAAACAAAACTGGTTTTTTTCTTTTCTTGACGGATACAATTTGATATGCCCAAGCAATAGCCCATATCGGCATGAAGTTAACGGCTAAATTACAACAAACATAATTGCTACATTACAGCAAACATAATTTGATTTACTCTATGGGTTCCTTATATAAACTGTAACTGGCTCGAGCAGGCCTGTGGATACTTCAAGGACCCTTCAGGTCGGTTGAACAGTGATTATTGGAAAGTAGCTTGAGAGAAAAAACAATAAGTTGCCAACATCATCTAAAACATCAGGGAAAAATTGTAAACAAATCATAACGGTAAGGATCTATTATTAGATAAAATCGCATTCCAAAACGCAAGTTTATTTTAAAGGTCTTTCCGATCAGAGGTCTTTGGATTTTTGTTTATTTGAGAATAATCTCAGCCAGCCCATTTTCGTGTATCCCCTTAACGATGCAGGATTCTAACGGAGATGAAGGGTACTTGGTTCTTTTCGGAGGTTTAAATTTGAGGCAAACATAATTGGTAAATTACATTTTGCTGTGATAAATAAATCGACTCTATTTATCGATTAAGTCTCATAATTACTTTGTGACCAATCGCTAGCAAAAATGATTCATTTGTCATATATTTTTATAGACGTACTAATGTACGTTCAAGCTATTGTGTTGTCGTCTACCTTTGTCACCCGATTCAGCCGGCAATTTAGACGTATCAAAATCATGTCGTCTTATCTTTAGACCTGTTTAAGCAGATGAACAGCAAAGAGGGGCGAAAGGTCACAGCACGTTTCTCTCATTTAACGGGTAAACAACATATTCGATGCTAGCTCGTCTGCTTGAGCATTACACTTCAAGCATTATCACCTACGGATGGGACCGACGATCGAATCCCCTGAAAATCTTCCATTCGACTTGATGGTCGTCAGTAGAAATCACTGTTGTTATATTAGTTGTCGAACTAAAAGGGTAATCTCATGCACGTCAAGTTTGCCCTAAAGATATCGATCTACAAATGGTCTACATTCTCTTGCGAATTTTACATTGCTAAAGCCATACCGCATACACTAAATCGGCTGCATAGTCTGCCCAATACCGTTGCCTATAACTCTGTGATTTTTAAAAGAAACTTTTAACCATGTGGTAGTTGTATCTCACCCTGTCCAAAAAGCGGAGAGAGCGATCGCCCTCTCTTATTTGCTTCTATAGAACGTCTTCATTCTCTCCACCAGGAATCACCAAAAACAGCTAGGCGTGATAGAAACGCCGTCCCAACCGGCTCTCGCTATCATTTTCACTGCGGATAATGTAATAGAGGGTCTAATATATCCAGCCGGCAGCTGTCACCAACCGCATTTAGGCTGACGGTGGTGGCTGCCTGTGGCTCTGTCTTGCCATCGCGCAAGGGCGCAAAAGTAAAGTACAGCGAGACGGTTTCAGGGTTTTCGGCTTTCTGTGAAAAGCTGGCGCGGGAGCAAAGTCTCAGTTACCACGGGAGCTGCGGAATGAGTAGTCTGGCTCATTCTACACAGTTCTGGTATCCGCTTGGTGCTCGAGCGGCTCATTCACCAAAACCCCAAATATTCTGGCTTTGCTGTGGCCTATCTTACCCCAAGCCCACATCCGCACCAGGCTCATATCCTAGAGGTGGTCTCCGAAAATCATACTACGGCTACTGATTGATTTAGACGCCTGGACAATAAGCGAGCATTAACAGCAATGCGGAGAGGCAAGATATAGACACAGAACAGCGGAACAACGACAACGGTAAAGAACGGCCATTTCTAATATCCAACCGTCTACGCCCAATCGTCCTCTGGTCATTGACTAGAACACCACCGACAACAAGAAACCTTCTGCTATAGAGAACGAAAAAGCACAACGCAACAAGGCGAAGATATGGAGTAGCGAAACGAGAGACGACGCGGAGAGCGAAAGTTGTGCGGAGTTGGTTGGAACAAGCGACTCCCACCCACTAGCGGCTGATTGAAAGATTGATGCAAGGAAAAAAAGATTGCAAGTCTTTTGAGGCGATAGAAACAGCCGTTGTGAAAGGATTCGGCAGCGTTGTTCAAAAAATAGGCCATTCGGAGTGACTGCAAATAAAGTGATACAATATGGTGACTGTATAATAGATGGATATATTTCTAAGGAAACTTGTTGATCATAGACGTATGTAGGTAGTAAACAAGGCAGTTACTATCTAAATAATTTGCCTTTATCTGTTTTTTAGTTATACGATATTATTTAAATCTATTTAAAACTATAAACCACTATCGTATAAAATGGCTCAGTAATTACCTATATAGTGAGATATTTGCATGCATGGTTATTCCATGCAAGCTTTGAAGAAAGTTTGCTCTCCAATGTGATAAAATTCTATCAAATATCAGTAAAATACGAAATAAAATGTTTATAATAATGGTAAGAGTAATAATAATAGTAATCAAATCATTTCAGATTATTCCAATCACCTGAACTTGCATGAGCCAGAAAATGAGCCATTCTTCTTGTGTATAGCGCATATAACTTGTGTATAGTGCATAACTAGCACAGTGTAAAATAGTTTGTCGATAATTTACTAATACCTAACGCCTAGGATATTGCTCTATACAGACTGCATATTACTATACGTTAACTGCTAGTCACATTAGTTTTCTTGCGAAAGCTTCTGATAGTCCGCCTTATTCAGTACTGAGAATGATCTCGCGGCCGTATCATGGTGACATTAGCTACTTTCTGCGGCAAAATATCATTTCAAATTGAAGCGATAACATTTCGCGTATTTAGGGGAAACGCCATATTCCTCATAACATCCGAGTTTGAAGCATCCCCGTGGAGAAGTGCCTTCTCTGCATCCTGCCTGTTTTTACGTAAACCAAACTAAGGTAAGACTACTAGGTAGAGGTGCGTAAGTTACGTAAGCGGATATATACAATGAAAGAAACGACAGTGGCAGAAGTAAAATCAACCAGGTTGACACTGATATACTAGCTGACACAAAAATCGACGCTTTCAAGAAATTTAGTGTCTTTTTTAACTGTCGTATCTCGATGCTCTCGTGCTCCTTCGGCTAACGGCCAACATTTTAGAACTCCGTTCAGTCTTGGCGGAGGTGTAAGTTGCAGGGGGTAGGAAGTTGCTTGCTGTCGAGAACCAGCACCTTCCAGCTACTGGTTATTCGTATTCATCTAAAACATCGTCCAGCCTTCATCGCCCATTACAGCCGTGTGTGGTTTCAGAGGCTATAGCGTCTTCATTGCAACCGACTCTAGTAACTCGGCGAACCTCAACTAAATTAACTTAACCCAGTTAAAGCAAGTTAACGCCGCTTCTTGTAAACGCAAGGAAGGCAGCAAATAGGATACAAGCCGAATCGTGCACACAATTTGCACAGAACTATCGTAGAGTGCTTCTTACAGTTACGTCTAACGCAGCCCGCAAAGTTTCTCCTTTCTACAAACCGTTTCCCGCTAAATAACCTTCAAGACTTTTTCGGTTTTTCTAACCCCACCAGCACTACTACCACTAAAACGCTTATACCTTTTCAACATCCCTTACGCGCCATTCCCGCTTAGTATAGAGCACTTCCTAGCACTCCATAGCCTGGCTATCATCTGGTATGTTCACAAGGCGAACCTACTAGACGAGTAAGTACAAAAATCTCACACTCCTCCGTGCGAATAAGTATCGAAGGGAATAACAGAACTTTAAAATGAGCAACGTCGCTTGTCCATACAAGCACTGTAACTTATGTTGGTAAGTTCGTTGGATTGATATGAGATTGCCTCGTGTGAGATTTCCAAATATTCAGTCGTTCACGTAGCTGACGTTAACTAGACTACGACACACAGGATTGATTAATTTATATACAAGAACTAAACTATGTGACTAAGTCCATATGATCAATAAATTCCCACGTAAATAGATACAGAATTGATCCACGATATTTTTAAAACCGAATTCGATATAAAAAATCGTTGCCTACCGAATATTCAAAGGCAGTGACATTTTCTTTACGTAATGCCTTTTTACGTGGAAGAATATCATATATAGTCGACAAAGTCTAGCATAAGCTAGAAGAATTAGAATAATAGTGGTATCAACTAGTATAATAATAATAATATGTGAAACAGATATTAAAATAAAGTTTTATCATTTTCATGCTTAATATTAAATGATCAAACTTTACTACCAAATCTTTCATGTCATATTTAGAATTCTAATAAAAACATAACATGACTGATCAAGACAAAATGTTAATCATATTAATATCGTATTAAATAGTATCGTATCTTGCTCCTGTGACGTCACAAACTCCACGTTAGCATATCTTAAGGCGCCTTTTTCAGCTTTGACAAGCGTTATCGCCGCGCACTTCGGGACAACTCCACACTTTTTCCCGACATTTCACACCCCCATTCAGAAATCGAGCCTTCTGCTCCCGTTATCAAGTCGTGAGCGTTCACTGCAAACTCGGCAAAAGCAATTTTTTAAATCGACAAGGTATGTATTTTCTTCCTCTAACTGGGTGTCAGCGTAGATCGCAGTAAGATTGAACAGGTAAAGGATGATAGAAGCCAGCACTGTATGGATGTGCCAATGTAACTATTCTCAAGCCGAAAAATATCGGTGAACGTGAGTCCCTCTCTAGTATAATCTGCACGTTCGTTGTCAGCGTGGTATATGTGTTGATGTATGAAACATGCCTGTGAACCCTCGAATAGCGGTAAACCGTTGAGTTGTCCCCTGCAGCTCTAGACAGGCGGAGAAAAAGCTTTGACAATGGAGAGCTTCATTCCGTTGTGGGCAAAGTAATTGCTGATATGAAACAGAGCCGCCACTATAGTTGCTTGTGCGTGTACCAGCCCTTAAAACCTTTCCGTCATTCTGGGTAGCATCGTGATCGTTGTGAAACTAGACCAACCAACATCGTTGAAGGTGGACACTGCTGTTACCCAGGCGCCTGTGAAGTCGACCAGATAACGGCTATAGTCAAAAACAAAGGCTAAAACTCAGTCACAAGATGCAAATGCTCTGGTTTGGCAAAAAACAACGCGAATCCGCTAACAGACTCTTAATGAGGCTTTCCGAAATAGGCCACCTAGAGATAGCTGAATGTCACTGTAAGCTATAACGGCTTTTCCTACTGAAATTCTTTCTTGTCTTTAGAGCAACGGCCGCCGAGCAGGATGCAAAGCCGTCTCTTCTTTTTTGCCGGCTCTTTTCTTGCGTTAACAGCACCACACTTATAGTACTTGCTATTACAGAACTGAATTGCCCGAACAATAACTGCGATTTGATGTCCGTATAGGTCAAAAACGCATATTCGTCGCATGGTTATAAAGAGGATAACATATAAAAATAACATTTTCCTTGTGTATATATTTGCCGGGTTTAACAAATTGACATTAACTTTACAAATTACAATCCAATACTACTAATCTAGTAACTATAAGTATAAATAAATACATTTTCTTATCGGCGAAAAGCTAGCCTCAGCTTTTTTTAAATTTTTTTAAACTTTTGTATTACTTCCGTATTACTTTAAAAACAGCCAGGACAGCTCTCAAGACGTATCTAAAAAAAAATGCTTGTTGTAAACATCACATATGTCTTTAACTGCCCCTACCGTCAATGGAAAGCAAAGACGATCAGTAGGCATGAAAACATCTTCTGCGTTACTTATTCCGGCTCTCTCCAATTGACTATTGTTGTTCGAGTGTAATAATGATTTACTGACGTGAAATAATTACATAAGCAGAACAGCAATATGTCCTTCACACAGCTAATAAATGTGTTAAGTAGAAAATTTTCAGAAGTACATAATTGGCATGAATGTCAAGTGATATCTTTATACGGTCCCCATGTTAGAACACAAATTCATCTTCAATAGAAAAACTCTGAGAATTTTCTGCTGATGTTATTAACGATTTTAATTGGGTTTTTTTATCTATTTTTACTTACAACTTGGTCAACAGTGACCCAGACATGCAACATGAGTATATTATCGTTCATGAACGGAAACGCCATTTGTTCTGAAGGCTGGAGATCGCAGTCATTCATTGTGACACTCTGGAATACGACAACCTCTATCGACTTTTGAATCCTGTCTTTCGTACGCCCACGATGAATTATTAAAGTTTATGTTGGTGGCATAGTCGACCCAGAAAGAGGGGCTGCGTTTTCTAATGTAATAGTCTGCGCCGCGTAGAGGATGCGATCGTACTTTTCTGGTGGGTCACGCTGTTTCAATAAACTTTCAGGTGCGCCGAAGTCAACACCTCTCGCAACTTGAATATATATATATATATATATGAAAAAATAATCGCTTCTATCACAAACGCGGCTGGCGATTAGCTATGGATGATTTTATGGACATAACCTCATATGCAAACACGGCATGGAGCAAGATACAGAAAAATTTTTCCAGACTCGATTTCAATCCTTTACTAGCACTACCCTTAACAACTCTTCTGACTTTTATGACATTTTCTTTCTGAGGTGTCAGCCAATGCAAACATGCGTGAGTGCCAAATTGAGCTGGCGTTCTTCTTGTTGAGCAACCACAGTTCGAAACGGTAAGTTGAATTACCTAGTGCTACAACAGAGGGAAGGCACGGGAAAGTGGAAAGCGAAGACAGTTTATGATGATAGTGACCCAAACGAAGATAGCAGGACTCGACTTACTTGTCCATAGGGTCCATTTTCTGCGTCCTCGAAAAAGACGTAGAATTTGATCCGATCTGTCTTACTATTTGATCATAAAGAAGACGAGTTCATGCGCACATAAAAACAGCGGCTGTTGTTATGCAAAATACATCTGTATTTCTCTCAGCTTGAGGGATTAAGGTCACTTATAATCGGCCGTTTTTGGACTATCCACTATCATTGTTGACACGAAATTGCTTATATGAACAAATTATTGGGATCACCTTTAACTAAGTGCTTAGCTATCAACTAAAGTTGGAAAGGCAGTCGGTAGCGACTCCGTTGAGTCGCAACATAGTCACGCAACATAGTCCCCTCTACTCAAGCGAATAAAGAGCACGTGCCGAATAGGGTTAAGGTGTACATCGTATAGATGTTCTTTCCCGTCAGTTTAGTCCGCCAGTGCCCCTCGACCTCTATCCCCTGTTTGCTCCTATCCCCTGACTTTCGGAGCGGTCTGAAGGTTACAGCAACATCAAAGTGGTCTTGGCGCCGTATCGAATCCTGCTCTTAGAGCATAAGCGCCGATTGGACCGCAGAGGCTATAAAATAGCGAGTCGAAACATGGTGGAGTCCGCAGTGGGGTTCATGCTCGTTCTGAAAGTACTCAATGAATGTCTGCCCTGGGCTATGATCTCTTTTAGCTCACGGAAGAGCCCGTTTCTGTGATCATGGCATTCGTCCTCTCGTGTGTGACCTGAGAAGAGTACCAGTGGGGGGGGGCGACCGAAAATAGCGCCGTCGTCATTTTGCAGGCCGCGCAGGACCGACGGTCTGAGCTGCCAACAGCGTATAGAGAACTTTTGGGGAATTTGAGCTGCCACGAGGGTGGAACCCGGCCGGCGTTGCTATCGAACAGAAAACGCGGCTGGAAGTGTCCAGTTTGTACGATAACTTTGCATTCTCACGTCTCAGGAGTCACCGCTATCCACCTACAGTAAGTCTAAAGACCATATGACGGCAATGCTTGGCTGAGCTGTGGCGATTCAGTGTAGGAGGAGGTGACACCACGCGAATACCAGAAGATTTGAAAAATGGCCGATTACCACCGCATAGGTTCCACTATACGCTTCTTAGACAATTGGTGCATGGGCGTATTTAAGTGTACTGAATGGAAGCTTCTCCACAGATCCCGAGCATGTGGCAACTTTCGTTCCTTAACATTTTTGCGACGGACAGACAACGAACGAGACCTTGTTGCATTGTTTGCGATTCTTTTTGCAATCCTAATGTAATTCGTTGATTTTTAGTAGAATTTAGGCCGAGTAGGTTTTTTTCATCTCGACTGCACAGGAATAAAGTTTTGTGAGACTAAATGCGTTCAGCTTCAAGCAGTATAATTCATACACTACTTAAGCTATGTAAATTAGAACTGAACGAGTCCGGTTAGAATGCCCCATTAGAACCAGACAAGCCCTATATTTTGTTTCGTTGAAAAATTTCAAAAACATTTTGACACAAATTTTTACCAATTATCTTGCTTATTATGGCTGTTCCACCAGATGTTTGACTGACCACGATTTTGATCTTGGAATTTTGTTTTACTTTTAACCCTTGCGACAGGCTGTCCTTTTTGTAGTGCCGGCATTCTGTTTAGCGACACGTGTTACGTTTCGAATCTCATTGAATTTTTCTGACAAGGAGGCCACTAGAGTGCACACGGTTTTCCTATATGCCGCAAGTAAACTGGCTCGGTTAAACAATATTTAGAATTTACGGTACAGTATTGTTATATAGAATCACCAGTGGATAGGTCTATATATTGCATTATGTAAGGAGACTATGATTTTTCAACCTTGCTCAATAAATTGTAAAGTTTTATTCAATTCTAAGTAATGCCACTCACTAAGTTCTATTTTTAAGCTTTCGCTTTTTGATACCGTATTTCCACGTCGATTGAAATCAGCTTTGATATGTTAATTAATTACGGTTACATCACAAAACCTCGAAATATACTGCCAAGAAATATATTCAATAATGATAAATTAGATTAATTGATATTAACCACTGCCACGATTTTGCAGACTTGTGCGTTACGCTAGCATACTTAGTTGAGTATAGAGATGTTTTTGCATTGCTCCAGCTGTTGCTTTTGCTCCCACGGCACTAATCGCATTACTACCATAATTACTACGCCTGTACATTTGCATTACAGGTCGCAGGTACAAGCTGTTCCTATTAAGGATTCTAAATAAAACTGTGACGGCATCTTCCTTATAGTTATCGTCATAATTACCAGAGTGTAGATATAGTTATGATTTTCCGGGCATTTCCCTTAAGGGATTAATCGGAAAGTCGACGGGCAGACCTGCGATAGCAGTGATAGGAGTTGGCAAATCGGATAGGCCTATTAGATAGACCCGCCCAAGCTCGGGTCCACTCGCCGTAAGTGCATAATAGAATAAGTCCAACATCCTAATTCGTCAAATGTCAGCCGCTCTCCGCAGCTGAATAGTAAGTGTCAGGACCGCTCTGCCATGATAAGTGAATTTTCGTAATCAGTATAATAAATCAGCGCTGCTATTAATCTTTCAGGCTAGGCTGAGATGCAAAAAAGAAAACAATTAATGAAAAATGGGGCAGACTAATATAGATTGGTTGGTGTCTCTAATATAGGGTCAAGTGGCATAAACTGCTTGTTACTCAACGGCCTTAATAGAAGTACCAACGATTGGCAAGTGATTAACAAGGATACCTT
>MNPL01006330.1:73100-99559 GCA_002081605.1 Tropilaelaps mercedesae | reverse complement strand
GAATATAGTAAAAGCAGCTCGAATGAGCCCAATTATGTATTTGGTCCATATAATCGTATGGACCGATTATAAGGAATTGCGTTGAAATACATTAAAAAAACGTAGAAACAAATATTGTTATCGATCTTTTAAATCTATATGTGTACTGACACTCGCCAATTATAGAAAGTTTTAGCGTTGCAAGATACGAGTAGTAAGAATAATTCCATGTTTGCCATTCTAGATACTGTTAGGTATGTTATACCAATGCATCTCCAAACATCGATGCAATGGTGCTGCACATGTAGTTGAGTAGCGTAACGACTAGGATTTCAGTAGTTCAATTCATTTAGCTTCCAAAGATTTTAATTCTCTCGTATTTTATTACTATCACTGAAAAACTAGTGGCATCTGTTGCAGAAACAACTATTGCAACTTGTACAAAGCCCGATACGGTGCTTCAAAAAGAGGAAAAAATTTCATATGATTGAAATAATTCCTGTCACTTGATTCAACTAACCGTTGTCTCAATCGTTATCTATGTAGTATTCGCAAGCGGTTGTTTTGTATTTTGAAGAATAATAAGATTAATACTATGATATTAATAATATAACAATAACGATAGGATACAATCAAACACGTCTTTCTTATTGGTTCTTTCTCAAGTTCTTCCGCCTATGAGTCCAATATGATCTGAAGAAAACGTTAATCGATCTTATTGAATCAGCAATGAATGAAGCAGTTTAGCACTGGCGATGCCACTGTTTATAGGGCAGTGTGTATTATAAGTCTTCTTATTTGTATAGAGCAATTGACATGCTGCCTGAGTTAAGTGACACTGGGATACTCGCTCATCTTCTATTAAACGCGTCTATTACTATCGTGATCAGGGTACAAAAGGTGGCTGCAGGCTAGAGTATGTGAACGACCGGTAAAATGCCCGTACAACTACTAATGTACTGCTTCGAATATATCTAATATTTTCACTCATTGGATCTGTTCAGAAAGATCTATAGATGCTGATGCAGACTGCTAATACGGTGAAAAGGAGAGCCTTTATAACAGGTTGTTTGTGTTGCTGTTGTTGATGGCGTCTGAGTGATCTCGGTAACCTTCTTGCTTTCCACTCTCATTTTTTGTAACCTTAATGCCCTAGCTATATTTCTCGTAACAATACCAATTATCAAAACCGTTGACCTCGTCATCGTCAGGCGCGTGGAACACCAGCAGTATTAGCCGCCAGTGCCAGCTCAGACATCGACGGGTGACACCTAAAAAATTCGCAGGACTCAAATGATCAATCCTACAATCTTGTTAAAGTGAATTTAACTCTACCTTAGCTAGTGGAATCGATTTGTAATGCGATCAGCGCACTTTATTGTGATTATACTGTGTCAAATCAACAATGTTAATGGTACTCAATGGAACCAGAGCTATGATCTGAGAAGACTCAATGTCCTTATTTCCTTGTCAGGGTATACCAAATTTATCTATCGGTGATACACTTGATGCGATACACTTGATGCGCTTGTCAACTTGTCTTTACAATAAAACTCTAATAAGCACATCGATTGTCTTACGTGAGTGTGAAAACCGTTCAGTCGTCATTTGGGGAAGAACATTTGACAAAAATCCTTCTTTCTAGTACGGAGGTACTTACGACCTTTTTCGATATGGGTTTACAGTACAACACATCTTTATTGGACGGGGCCTTCTAAGGTATTGACGTACTATGATTTATATTTTATTCTTCACATCTTGCTTACTTTAGTAATTAATTTAATAAGTTGTTTTTGGGCTTGTAAGCTGCTTTTTAGGCCTTTTTTCTAAATTTCCTGCTTTACATAACCAGAAAAATACGTTAGGAGGGGGCCCCGCTGGATGACTCCATCTTTACACTCCCGTCTTATACTCCCGTTTTGAAGAAATACAATTCATTCCATAAAAAGACAAAGCATCAAATAGAGTGAGATGTCAATCAACTGGGCTAAAAAGATCATGCTAGACTATGTGAAAACGACCAATGCTGCTATTATTCTAGGGAAAAGAAACGGGAACTACACTTATGAGAGACTTCATTCACATACTGTCTGGAAATACAGATTGGGCGACCCTTTAGAATCATGTCTCCTAGCAGGCATTCGTCTGAACGCCGTATTTTCTTTCATATATATATTTTCTCTCAGCGAACCAGCTTAATATGATTTGCTTGATGATATTTTTATGGATTTTTATGGATAAGCTACGGCAATTAAAAACAACAGGAAACCTTTCCAAAGCAATATCAAACACATGGATTAGACTTGGCGTTTCTGTAAACTTCGATTGAGCAGATCTCATTAATGTATTGCGAACAAATAGTATTCATAGCAAATCATTAGAATCGACATGGATGTTCATTTCATTGGACTATGACGGTTATAATAATAAACTACACAATCCCGGGAGTTATATAGTTATATACAGGTATTATTTATAATCTCATTATATCAATTTTTGTTGTCCATATATTGTAACTTACGTGCTACATGAAACGACGAATTACAGCTATCACCTACGCTACTTGGAGGATTTTATTGTAAATAAGATGGTAAAATATTCACAGTCGTGTTTCAACACATAGAGTATGAGCACCTATAAGTAAACCAGCAATTATTATTGAAATTCATTAGGATTTCGGGGCTGTTGAGAACTTTCGTCATTAAATGTAGAGTTTATACAGCTACATTCGCTAATCTCTGTGTAATTATACAAAACGTGCTTTTATCCAAATTCTGTTAGGATTTTGTCGTAGAGTAGACATAGAATTTTGTCACAATATTTGAAGCAGTGTCTCAATTTCTCAAACTTATATTGCCACCAAACAGGCAGAATTAATTAGATTGGACAAACAAAGAAGATAGACAAAATAATAGCAAAACTTGCTAGTTGAAGCTGGAGTGAAGGTATTGAACTAGCATGTTAATTCCTCCGAATGAACATATATTAAATAATCTAGACAGACTGGATAAATCCGCTGATGCGAAAGGTCAAATGCTGCTCATTTCAGATTGGCTTTTGTTTTTGCCCTCCAACTGTCGGAGCAATTGCTAATAATCATAGAAAGTACGGCAACTTCACAATTACGGACGGTTAGTGCTCTAGTTGAACATGATTTATATATGCTTTAAAACATTAAACGAAACTGCTTTAATACCATAGCCGGCGTAACACGCATTTAACTAGTGTATAATCGATGTTTCCGCTTGCTGACTTATTACAAGCTTTTAAGATACGTTTAGGCGAAACTGAGCACAGCGAGAATAGTAACACAACTGATGATATCAAAAACCTAAAATATAGAAATTAAGTCCCACTTAAACCTACTTTGCTTCCCAAAAATTAAAATCATATATCAGATGTGCATTTTAGCACCAAAAGCATTATGAAGCGCACTCGTTTTGACTTGCAAGAGGCATCTAGTTGTACTTAGTATTAAATGCGCCACTCATTATTACCATTAATTTAAACAAAAAAAAAGGAAGTCCTATAACCGGCTACACATGAACATTTGTAAGACGTATTAAAAGAGACAGCGTAATAATAATTGATTTGTTCTGCACGGGAGCCCGTCAGTGAAATTGTTTTTAGTATCTTAACATTACGACTAATCTATCCAATACAATTATCTATATCTAATGCCATTTGTATCTACTATTATATAATGAATTACCCCGAATCGTTGTTCATGCACTCCTTTCTTTTCGTATGTGCTGCGAACGACACATGCAGAAGTAGCAACAGTTAAGTTGCAAGGTTCAGTGTCCCCCCTCTCAAAGCGCCGAGAACTGTTCATTCTCGGGGTCCATTGCCGGGTACTTCACGCACGCTTGACATCAACGTGCAGTGTAAGCTATAACGGGGTACCGCGCCGCCACGGAGGCACGACGAGCCACAAAAACAACAAGCACAACCAATGACCAAATGATGATTCATACGAAAGGTGGTCGGGATTTGAACCATGACGGCTGGGCGCCACAATAACCCAGCAGCAGCGGAGTTCAGCGGCACCCTAGGCCGCTGCTGAAGAGCGCAAAGGCGGTGCAAAGCTGTTTATCGTATAATGCAACTCCAGCCCAATAGCGGACTCTACCAGGAAGATTGACTGCGTCTCTCTACGTCAGACTAAACCTATAACGAAGATAGCGGCCAACGGACTTGCTGGCTATGTGATGTGATGCCACATGGTTCGACCAAATGTTCAAACCAGCACCACTGATATTACTACCACCAGCAACAGGAGCACCAAGCACCACACAAATATAGGCACAAATAAACAAACCGGTAGTGGCTGCAAATAAACAAACTGGTAGCGACTGCGCTACCATTACGTTTTCTCATTCATCCACTGGCCAACTCAATAAATCACATTCATGGAAAAGACCAAACGATGACAGAATAATAACAATAGCAACACCACATATTAAGCCTCTGTTACACCAACCACAAACGCGCAAACTTAAGCCGACCGTGTTCCTCAGATTCTACTTAATTGATTCACCCATTTATATTTGTAACTGAAACTACAGTTAGCATTAACTATCCTTCACCCAGTTTTCGATAATAATTATATTAGTAACTAAAAGTAACTGATCGCTGAGTAGCTTGGGCCCAGCTAATTCGTCAACGTTCTTGTGCGTATAAGTAAATATATGTATGTCTGCAAAATTATTCTTTTGCTTCCTGTAAATGGTTATCTTCAAAAAATAAAATAAATAATGAGCAAAAAAAGGAAACACGAGGAACAAAAGTCACTTCACTTGTTTTACTCACATTTATAAGTGTATTCATAGACGATTCTAACATAAAAGGTACAAAGAGCATCTGCATTGTCAACATACCTGTTGCTTCTCTACCGAGCGGCAAGCTCCTTGGACCAGAACAAGTGATCCTGCTGCTGCCAGTTGTATGTTCTCCATCGCAGACACAATGCCACCAGTTCTATTGAAGTTAATAGATTTTTCTTTTACTTATTTTAATTATTGTCCTTATCCTATAGAATGTCTTGTGTTTCACTTACTTTCTCATTGAACTTTGTGGTCTCAGAGAACGGTGATTGGGTGAATACTACGACAGACTAGGCACACCAACGAGCAGTAGCCATAACAAAAAAACAGGTACATTCCGAACACATTCACTATTGCGAACTATAACTGGAAACAATTCCTATTCGATATCCTTTCTTCACAGATACACGGGCGCCACTAATTGATTTTTTCAGTGGTATTAGATCAACTGCAAGACCACGCAATCAGTTCAAACGTTGCGGGATAGATACCAAGAACTCTCACATGGTGACAATAGTTTACTCGTCTTAAACAGGATTAAAGATTATATATAAATATACACACATAAATTATATACATGTACATCCAAATGTGCTTGAACACACGACTACTCTCCTCACGAACTTTCACAGAGATATTGTGGGTGCATATCTGATCATCACAGCGGTGCGTAGCATGAGCGTAGCATGAGCGTAGCATAACGCTGCTATTATTAAAGTGGTAGAAATAGTTGTAGCAATATCTCGTCAATAGTTCTATTGTGTGGTGAGTATCTGATAATGATGGAAGTGAATGACTGAAAAGCACACGGGCGGAAGAATCTGTAGCAAACTTCAATAAGTCTCTCAGTCTAACTTCGAAAATTTAAGTATAAATGATTCTCTGGCCCCCAGCTCACAGCAACTATAGCAGCCGTGCTGTTACAGCTACACACACCACAACATTCCTCAGTTCCGCCGCCACTGCAGCCACAGCAGCTCCTAGCTCCCCTACCAAAGAAAACATGGCGCTGTTGACGGATGGACCACAAGAGAGCGCCACCGTGGCAGCTAATCGAAAATCTTTTCAATTGGCTCTCGGACTGAAACAAATATTAATAGTTATAACTTCCATAACTGAAATAAACTTCGATCTGGATAAAATCTGATTTGCAAATACATGTTGACTCAATTCACGAGTAAGTGTATATCAAGACGGCGGGCAATTCAAATCGCCGTAAAAGTGAATCGACTGCAATATCGGGCAGAAATTTAACTACACACTCCTACAAATAAGTTATGATGAAACAAGCAATTGTTTTAGTTAGTGACAGCATGCTGTTTACCTAAAGGTTTTTATGACCATGCATTAAAAATTAAAAGTGTTTATTTTTTATTGGACTGCGGATTCCTTAGTGCAGGACTCTGTCCTCTTTTTTTGTTATGCAATGGTAAAAATACTCAGTGCGGTAGAGACTAGACATTGGGATAAAAGTGCAAATGAATAAATTCTTTGCGGATTTTTCCGTATTAAGCTAGAAATCGTTTTCACATTAGTTTAACTGCTTCAAGTATAAAAAGTATAGAAAACAAAGAGTCGGTTTGGGTCTATCAATCTCACGGCTTGTGCTTTGAAAACTATGTAATTTCAGCGAAACAGCAACCGACGGTTTAACAGGTACGGCGCCCTCTGGCGGCGGAAGATCTTTACGAAAAATGGCCGCCCCCGTGGCTGCCTGAGATCAAGAACTTGATGAGATCTTGTTGATCGTGAATCGTTTGCTGCTCGGCTGCTGTTTGTGTGCTATGCATTGCGTGAATCGCCGACACGACTCTTACCGAGTTCTTGACGAGCGAAATAAACGAAAGGCGCCGCCCCTAACAACCCAGTGATACCCGTCAAAAGCTGACGTCAGAGGAACCGGTCCCCGATCAGCTGGCAGAAGCTTCTGTGCAGAGAGTCTCCACCGCTGGGCCATAGGCTCCGACCCGCTGCCATCCGATTGGTCTTTGTGTCGGTCTCAAAGCGGTCCCCAACGGAATAACAGCAGCAGCTGCGGCAGCAGCACTAGCAGTAACCTAATGCACCCGTTGGTTGCCACTAGTTTTGCGCTACTCCTGATATTACTATCATTCGGCAGCCACATTATCGTTTTTTTCTGGATTTCTTTATTCGACAAGTGAGTATTTTTTGTAGGTGAGTAAATACTACCACACGGTTTGGGCTACGAAATTCGATGTTGCCATCCACTCGCTCTTTGTATCTGCTGATGGGACTGTCGTGATCCTGTTGACGCCTTCAGTCGTCCTTTGTTATGAAATAGTAGGCCGCTGGTTTTTTTCATTTTCGTTGAGTGGTACTCCAGTTTTGCCTTAAACATTTAAAAAATATTAGAGATGGGGTGATGTACCACTTATTCAGTAGAATAAGCAAGCGGGTCACCTACACATTTGCATGTAAGTCGATGTAAATATCCCAGTTTATTGGTGAAAGTCCATAAAATTTTACCTTATCGCAGTTGGCTATATACCTGATAAAACAGTTGCATCAGTCTGGTGATTGTTTTCGAGCGCTTTGAATTTTTGGGGTTTTCCGAAGCGCGCGAACGTAAAAACAAACAGAGAGATGCGAGTAGATATACTGGAATCTATATCGGAACATAGTCAATGAATAACAGTAATAATACTAATCATAATGGTAATCAACGCTGCACCTCAATTATTATAATTCATTGACAACAAATGCATCGTCATACTATAGGTGCTAATAGTATAAAATAGATGTTGATCTATAGACTGATGCTACCATTGCGACTATTAAGAGTCTCTGAGATATGAAAACCGGAATATTTATTTAATCTAATAAGTGGATCTAAAAAAAACACATAGGCTAGTGAATAAAATCTTGGGGCGGAAGTTAGAGATAGTATCCCATAAACATTTGAAAACATGAATGCATCATTTATATGCTACATCAAGCGCTAGCACTGGATTGAGCGTTTTTGTGAAGAGTCGATAGTAGTTTATATGTTATAGCTACAGATAAATTCTTTTGATACACTGAAGGTCAATATAAATCAGGTGTGGAAAAACCATTGCAAAATTTGGGCTCACGGTAAAGGATATACGATACGGCCTTTGGTAAAGGACGGAAGAATAATGCATGAAAAAACAAACCTTCTTTGGTTTAGAAACAACTTTGACTGAAGAAATTTTAATTTGCCGACAGAATAGTATTGTTTACACACCATATTTTGACCAATCTCATCCTGGAGTTTTGTCCACTTCTTTAAAATCGTGTTATGACAATCGACCTTAGTATTCTATAATTGCGGATGGAGGAATTTTCGTAGCGAGAGACTGTTTTTGTTACAAGATAAACCGTCCCATTGCTTCTTCGCTAAGGTTTCACTTTACGGTAATAAATTGCAGGTGCTCTAGTTGAATCATGAATTTCAATGGTAGACGCTTTCAAACAATCGTTGTTAACTTTCACTCTGTGTTATACAAAATTGTATAGCTAATGCGCTATACTGGTAAATGGATTTAGAATGATGAACAGTTTATCAAACTTGATCTTATACAAGAGAAAGTGACAACCTACGATTAATTGGTTCCTTGTTTTAAAATTCAACTCAAATTATAAATTGATTTCTTGCCAGAATAAGTAACTTTTTCGAATGTTTGAGAAAGTAGTTTAAACAAAATTGACTAAATTTACAGTTGCACGAAGAAAGAAGGGGTTAATTCTTAAATATTACAAAAGAGTTGAGGCTGATTCTTCACAAATATCTTCTCGTGTAATATAGGTCATTTTGTACTCACCTCTCTGATTGTTTCTTCATATCTTCCTTACGCTTTATTGGACAATATTCAACGGAGATATACTAATATTGGCACTTATGAGGCTAAATGGGGATTTTTAAAGTCGGTGACCGTTTGAAAGCTGCTGCGCTTGAAAAAAATTTTAAACTCGAGTATATATTGCTTGGTACGAATAAAAGTCATTACTGCAATGTATGTTCTAGGTCGTCTATAGCGTAACAATTTATTTACCCTATCACAATTATTGTAAAGTGACTATCTTGTTGAACACTACTAACAGTAACATTTATATTCGATAGGGTAAGGGCCAGTGGTTAACATAGATATAACTACATAGAAATAATATTTATAAATAAAAAAATATTAATATCCGGTCCTTAATATTGACAAACACCTAGACTTTTATGACTCTATAATGCCGTTTCATCTGTTGTTATCTTGTTTTCAGTTTTGTGCACAGGAAATCCTGTGCGTTAGCTGTGATCTCATCAGTTGAACGGTGCCTTCGGTGCAGGTTGACATCACTGGCAGCATAATCGTTTTTGTGGCCTTTGTTTCTACTAAAAATGTGATAGCTGAAGAAACTACCCCCGGTGATTTTCAACCCCGAAGCGTGTGCTGTTTCCTTGAAACGACCTTCGCTTTAACCATTTGTAGTTGGTAATTTGTAAAACGCATCCAGAGTTAGATAACTGGAGAAAAGTTGGATCCGACGAAGCAAACTGCAAGATTCCTGTGCACTTTATTGGTGTTCTTAACGGAGCTAAAATGCCCCTGTCACACAACGTTCAATCGCTGATTCGTAAGGCGGATGATCCTACCTATGAGCTGCCTGATGTCCAACAGCAGGTGCAGGAATACCTATTGCAAAGTAAGAATCTCACATTTGACTTCGTAACTGAAAATTTAAGACAACTGCTACATAAATATCCGATATGAGCGACTCGGAGAGACATAATGGGGTGCAGCTATGCTTCAACTTTTTACGAGGCGAGTGGCTCGTATAATATTTTTTGTGAAAGACCTAGCACACTTACTACTAGGCCAACTATATATTGCGAAAAAATAAGCAATACATTTTATATATTTGTTCTATGAGCAAGCACAGTGCATTTTAACTATATTATCGGTTATTACCAACCAGCACGTGAGCAGGAGGTGATTTTAAAACAGTACTTTTTCTCAACAAAAAAGTCCATCTAAGGCAGTTTTATATTTACAGATAGATGTAGTATTCCCCGAGAATAGCTCATACACAGAGTACAACATTCACTTTGTAACGCATACTTAAAATGCAAACAGTCGTTAACATTGATGAAATTGAGTCTGTTGTGCGTAGTTAATATATTTCTCTGCATGACTCATTTGCATCAGGAAGTAGCAGACAGGATTATCTGAGCTCAAATCATAAGCTTCGCTTGCTCACTGGCGGCTTATGCCACATCGCAAACAGCTTGCATACGATTATGCATGTGTGGTTTACAGCCTTAGTAGGCATGGTTGCTAAGAGAACATATGTAGACACCGTAAATACTGGCTTAATCTCATTCATGCATCTTTCACATCGTGTAAGAGAGTGGTAAACACCACTGTTTTTGAGAAACAATTACGTCTGAACTACACTTGTGTTCAAAAAGTCTTTGTACGACATGCGCAGTTGACTAGTGGGATATAGCATGCTTAAGATTCGAAGCTTCACGTCTCGTAACAAAAAGCCCCTCGGTATACATACCATCTGAACCGAAACCGAATAAATCATACAAGGAGTAACTGTTTTGTAGTGTCATTATCAGAAGCATATATATATATATATATAAATCAGCGTTTACAGGCTCATCGATAGTGCAGTATATATATTTCATGACGTTTGTTACGTCACAATAGCTGTGAGCGCTTAAAGATCAGCGTTTATAGCTTCGGTAACGTCCATAGTGGCGGATGGTGCAGAATGTTCCGAGTGCATCAGTATTTATTGTAAAATTTTTTTTTTTACATTATTTATTTTTAGGGTTTTCTTCAAATACGCTAGTCATACACTAATAAATCGCCGATTTAGAGAAAATTGGGACTTTTTCGAGAGTTTTTTGAGCCAGTCTTCGAGTTAAGTCATACACAAAAAGAGACTGCCTAAATTTGTAAGACAAGAACTAACTGTCTATCTTTCTGAATTTTTAAGAATTTCATAATCGGTAAAGTTACAAAGTTCAGTTTCAAGTGTAGCACTACACATGGTATTTTACTCATATTTTACAAGAACAAGGCGGATTCGATTGCTAAGCTGGCCAGATAGACTATGACTCTATCATTACATAAATAAGCTGTCCTTCCATAAAGGATTTGTTTAGAGAATAGATAAAGAAAGCATGAAAGAAGTCGTCTGTTGAATAATTACCGTCCAGTTGCGCAAGACTCTATTTCGTGCATAGTTTTAGAAAAGTTTTAATAAGCCACGGTGCAATTTTTAATATCATACGGAAATGGGTTCACAAAAGGGAACTTCACCGAGACGTTTCGTGTTTGAATTGTGCAAGGCTGGGCAGTATTTTAAAACAGCCAAATAAAAGCTGGTTGCATACATTTACATTTTTCCAAGTCCTTTGATTGTGTTAATTACGCCCTCATCTTTTAAAGAAGAGCGTTTTAAAAAAGAGATTTATCATCGCACGATTAGCTTAGTTCCTAACTACCTAAGTAATCAACGTTTTTGAGCCCAGGTACACGGCAGTTGTAATGAGGCATGTTAATAGGGTATATTTCAAAGCTCCTGTCATTTTCCTTGGGCCAACTATAGGTTTTACGCGAACGATATTAAGCAGTATGTACCTGTTGGTTATGATATATGTTAATTTATTCAAAGGCCTATAACGGCTGTATAAAACTTATATCGGGCCAATGATATAAGCATGTATCACTCACACCGCCATCGTATACACACACACACACACATAAGTATATATATATATATATATATATATATGGAATGCTACCCAGTGAAGTATATAAATACCTCTCTATCCGTATTGTGAAATCACGGCGAATAATACATCCTTATTGTTAGCCAAGGGGTTACACTCCTTGATTGTGTAGTCTGCACTTGTGATCACTACTTGGTCAGTATTATTAGGTTCCAAAAAGTGGTCACAATCGAATCCCGGTAGATATCAAATATTAAAAACCACGTATGACATTTATGCGTATGACGGCTATCAACATTAAAATTACAATAATATGTACATCACAAAAGCGCTTAAATATTTATTATTTATTTACAGGACGTAGAAATTATGCTATCTTGTCGTCTACGCAGCGTGCGAACAACCCTCTACAGAAAAGATATTAACTCTGTCATTTGGGCAATCTCAAGCATTTTTACAATCTGGTCACTACAAAGATTGTTCTTTGTCATTACAAAAAAATTAGCCTGTACCGCCTGGAGCACATTTTTAAATCCACTGTATCCTGCCGTTTGGTGGTAAGCTTCTGTGAAGTTACGGGGACTGCCGCAGCAACATTCGCCTGATAATAAACATTTAAACACGATGAATGGCGTCTATTTGTTTTCTTAAATATGGTCTCAAGGTCTCCGAGCACTACAGAAATTTAGGATAACTAAGGCTTCAAGGCAACTCCACATAAAACACACGATATTTGACGGCAAAGCAACAAAGTGCAGCTTTTTTGATTGAGTGCACTGATTTAATCATTGGAGTAATTGTGCATTGATTCTAAATACCGGGTTACTAAAGTGCCCAGGTCACGTACATGTATGCTGTAGGAAATGGCTACATCTTTTACGTTCAAAGCAAAGCCTAAATTATGTGTATTCAAAAGAGCGGGTTTTGGAGACAAGTCGCCGTACCATCTCACACTAATTTTAAGATCCATGTGTAGCCACCTCTCATCTTTTTTTTGTCAGCTAGGGTATCAGATGGTGTGTACAACTTCAGATTCTCTGCATTTAATTTATATAGCACATGTGTTGGCAAACTTGTCCGAAGTTCACTATAAAGATATAAAACAGTAATGGATAAATGCTGAAGCCTTAGGTAACTCCCGAAGGGCAAGAGCCAGCGAAACTAAAGGTCCCGTTGACTCCGCAAGAATCTCCGATTGAGCAGATAGCTTCGTATCCACATTTATACTGCTGTCGATTCCTGACTGACAAAGCTTATTCAACAATAGAATGTGGTCCATGCGGTCGAAGACTTTTAAGAGGTGGAAGTAAATGCAGTCAAAGTCTGTGCACTTATTTCTAGCCGTCTTTACGAATTTTGGGGTTGCCGTGGACCTGCTTTCGTAAATTCGTGCTGATTGAAGTCAGAGTCCCTTATTTGCCGGAAAATTAAATATATGGTCAACTATAATTTTCTAAACCCAAGGCATGCGATAGATTCCTGCGTGACGGGACGATAGTTGTCAACGTTTTTTTATGGAATGGGATGACTACTGACTACTGAAATATATGGGTGACTGTGCCTTCTGCGTGATCTCACCAAGAAGAGGCGTAGAAATTCTAAGAGACAAACTGCAAGTCTTTTTTTAAAAAAAAGTGTAGGAATTGAATTAGAATTGCGGCTACACTTTGGTTTCAACTCCCTGATTTTTTGGACTATTACATCCATACTTATGCAAAGTGAGGGGCAGTCGTCCAAGCCGGAAGTAAAAAAGGAGGGGCAGTAGAAAAGTAGAAAAAACTCCTGAAGTTCACTTTGTCTCATCATCATGAACGGTCTCATCATTACACTTTAGTGCACCAATATAATTTTTACACCGAATCCTTTTATTAGCTTAACGGAAGAATTTTTTGGAGTTGCGAAAGGAAAGCGCCGATTTTTCTGTCAAGTTTCAACGTACTTTTTGCTGGCCTTGAAAGAAAATCAGGCCTCGGTCGCTGATCAAGCTTCTGCTTAAGACTATGAAGATGCTCCTTAAGCTTACGATTCTACCAACACTTGCATGTTTTGCCACACATATGTCTATAAGAATATGAGTATAACCGAGATAGCGGTTGTACATGGTATGAATTTCATCGTAGTTTACAGGGAAATCTGTCCATGAAACAAGCGAGAAGGCATTGATAAAAGCTCGGTACAAATCGAAATCTTGATATCTGGTTTTTTCTCAGATGATTTTGCCGTCAAATAAGTCAGCCTAAGTCGAGATATGAGACTTGAATAGCGGAGATGTGACTTCCAGCGCATGGATAATGGGAGCGTGTGTTGTTATAAACAGATCAAAAAGTGAGTCTTGATCGCCTTATAACATGTATAGCCGTGCTCGCCGTTCAACTAAAACCGTTCTTCAAACCGGCGTAAAAGCATAGGGACCCAACAGATGGGATGGTCCTCTATCAAGATTTGAAAAAGTTTGCTCGTCTTTACGGGCTGGTAATGTTTTCCTCCCCCATTGGCATCAGTGACGTAACAGTAGATAGCTCGTTTCTGGTTAATATGTTTGTGAACAATATGCTTTTGGTCAGTGAACATGTCAACTGCAATGGCCTCGACGCCATCCTCATTTTTTACTATACAACATTGATGGGCTTTCTGACTAGAATGAAAACTCACCTATACGAATTCCTGAATCCTACTCTATGTTATAATAATATACTATAATATTATATAATATAATATATTATTGTCGAAGCTACCTTCTGGCTCGAATATAATATATATAATGTATTAAATTGAGATGAAGAATACTGATGTAAGGACACGATTACAAATGTTGCCGATTTCTGGCCCTCTTTGGCTGAAAAGAGGTTTGAATTGAATCGTATAGTTTTGAAACAATAAGAAACTACTGGGCAGAACAAGAGGGCACGGCACTTTGGGTTTTTGGCGAATGAATAAAATCATGACTACAACCTGCAATTTCCCTATTGCGTACATATGTGCTTATAGGTACAATTGTCGTCAGTCTTTTTCTGCTCATCATTTTAACATTGCTATAATTAGCCTATTCGAGCTAATATTTCTAGCTTTAAAGTCACGTGGGGCTTAGCTATATTTTTACCTCGAAAGGTGCGGCAAGGCTGTGCACCTACGGCCATTTGCCAAATACTTGTTGTAATTTCTCCAACTCTAAGTAGCGTAGATAATAAGGTCGTTCTAATATGAACAGATTAAATAAACAAATGAGAATAAAAGCTTAATAATAGTTTATTTAATTTGTTTTTAGCCAAGGACAAGGATTTAATTCAGCAGCTGGTGTTGTTGTACTTACAATCGCGATCGCTTCGTGTACTCATTCTACTGACGGGTTTAAGAGACCCCCATCATAAATGGTTTTTCGAAAGGTAAAAACTTCAGCTTCAGTTGGCTTCATGTTCTATGCGTCTATAACTACAGAGTGCCACTCGATCCTAACTAGTTTGTATATATGAATACAAACTTTGTATTTTATCGGAAGACTTCAGGGATGACTTCAAATAACGGAGCCTGTATATATATATATATATATATATATATATATATATACCCCGATATTTGCTTCTGGCTTTATCAGAGAGTTGGAAGACGGTGGTAAACCCAGAGTGGAGGTTAGGACTCGTTTTAGGAAGCAGAGCGATATTTCGCACTAATAAATCGTTTCGCCTTTAAAGGTGCTCAGAGCATCTTCGTTCTGGTGATGCATCGGTTCGAACTTCGGCGTTAAAAATGCTGTTATGCGTCGTGCAGGGTGATCCACCCTGGTTGCACGACATTCATCAAAAAATTGTGCGAGAAATGTTACATGTCGTCAAAGAGAGCAAAGAAAGTGGCGAGGTATATGTACAGGTCATCATTAAATTATAAATATTTTATCTATTCATGTAAGCAATACACATAAATCATGGGTATCCATTTTGTTTCATATAGAGGGGCCGAATCAATTTAGAACTTTAGTTTTTCTTCCCTTAAATTATTTATTTTGAAGTAGCACGATTTCTGACCCGTCACGAATTTATATGAACTTACCAGGTGGCCAGTATCTATGTTAGACACCAAATAGTTTATAGTACATGTAAATTCACTCTTAATGAAAGTAAATGTCGTTTGGTAATTACCGTTGCCATTTGGTAATTTGGTACCCTACTCATTAAAGTGTTCATCGTGTACTTTATGTGTACTTTAATGCATATCTAGTCTAAAATTAAATGCAGAACTCTGATTTTGTTATTGTTTTTGTATGGCCAGGTAACTAATTGTTTCATTGCAATCGTGATAATGGCGTCCTTGCTGCCGCTTGTGCCAGGTGCATTCGATAAGCGGGGATTGGATAATATGTTTCAAGCGTTTTCTATGGCAGCTGACATGTGTGTGCGAAAGAAGCAAACAATGGCTGAGCTCAATAGACAACATCTTTGTAGCGGCCTCTTCACCTTCTATAAGGTATTAGTTACATTCCTAACGTAATTTGTAACAAACATTTGTTGCAAACAGATTGTCATCTTATGTCCGTGTTTATTATTTATATTGTTATCTTTAATGTGTGCTGTGTTATTGTGCACAGTCTGTCCTAAATTCTATCTAATTATAATGGTACAGCTACATAAGTGGTTTGTTTTATGTATATTTGAAGGTTATCTATCATTTTTGCCGCGTGCTTAGATATTTAGTTTGTATCTGCACAGCCGCACGAGTATTCTTATAGGTTTTTTCTAATGAAGCAACAACTTAAATTGTACTGACGGTAATGTTGGCTCATTTTTAGGTTCTCTATTCAATGTTTCCGTGTAATTTTCTCGCTTTTCTCCGTACAACTTATGGCAGCTCTAACAGCACTCAAAATAAGCCAGCTTGGATTGAAATTGTCTGGCCCATGATGAAACGAACCTATTTCCATCCATTCTTAGTACAGTATAATGTCGATAGTGAAACTCACAAAGACCGTTGGAAAGGTCAACAAAAGCACGACATTATCGGCGATTGTCAGAACTACTTTGTCGAACAACAACAACAACAACAACAGCAGTTACGGGCTTTTCAAGAGCACCAAAGGGATCAAAGTGTTATTGGATCTTGCCGACCGAAGTTGCCCGCCAGTAAACCATGCAGCATTCCTAAACGAGCGAAGGATTTTGTTAGGGATTTACCGGCGTCGGACGGGGTGCTGGGAAAGACCCCACACTTGCTTGACGTGATGTCAGCGCATCCACCCAGCGATGTGTCAAGCAGCCTCGGAAGCGTCGATATTGCCGAGGAGGCCATCGCTGAAGACCCCCCGCTAAAAGAAATAGGGGAAATTGCAGTTGGTACTAGCGGTGGTTGTACCCCACAAAAGGGCACACCCCAGAAACGACGGAGAAGATCATCATCAAATTTACCTTCCATTCCATCAGAAGGTTTGGAAGACGACGGTAAACCACAAAGTGGAGGGGGCGCTGGGGGCGGTGCTTTTGGAACCGATTCTGGCCTGGTTGAAGAAGACCGCAGTGGCGATAAGGGTTTCTGTTCGACCACTCAACGATTAACTCAAGAACCGACAAACAGCATATCGGAGCATGCGGAAAACCAAGTACGTTGAAATAAAATTATTGGCGATAGATTATTCAACTCGGTAAATAAACATAATCTGTAACAGCATCCAATTGCAAAGTACACTCCATTATTTAATATATTATACCGCCAAAAATTACAGTATGTTGAAAGTTACTCATAGTAGAGACCGTACATCTTGTGAATGGCCTCTTTAATTATAATCATAGTATTACTTTAATCTTACACTTTTATTTTTTCTTAAATTTTTTTGATTGGGTTGTACCAGGAGAAAATTGGTGTCTACGTTCATTTTTTATCGTTTTTTGTGTGGCTTGAAGTTTTTTCGTAAGCTAGGAAACTTCGATCCAACAACTACCTGATGTGTTGAAATTTCAGGACGATCCTCCGGCACACAGCGAGATGGAAAGTCTTCTGGCACGACAGCGCTATCTTTCGCAATGTCAGGCCTCACCGCCAGGCGTTGGCAGCGGCAGTCCTCAAGGTCTTGGACTCACCGGTAGACTTACACGCTCTATGTCTTGCCCCTCTACACCTCAGCTGAGCCAACAAGCGGATGACTCAGGATCGCTTTCAGAGGCCACAAGTAGTAGTAATGAGGACCTTAGCTCTAAATGTCTCTCTTTGAGTCTCTGGCCCCATAGCCCCGAGCCAAGGAAAAACAAGGGTAAGCTCTGGCGCAGTCCTGTTCTAACCTTTTTGTATCGTGGACTTGGAAACGACGTAGCTTGAGAGGTCTCACTTTATTAATGCTCTGCTTATCGGACCCATAAAACATAATGACATCTCACATTAACTTTCGTGTTTGCTCTAATGTCATGCGGATGAAAAGACAATGCCTCATAGTACTGGCTGCAGATATTCTGTAACTGATTTCATATAGGAATATAGATTTTGATACGTTTTTTACTTTCAGATCCGGACGCTCTCGACGAGAAGAGTCCCGCTGAAATCCTCGAGGAACACATGCGAGCATGTGCGGCTCAAGTGATGCGAGAGGTGGAACTTCAACAACAGCAGCAGCAACAACAGCAGCAAAGTGGCAGTGCATCCCAGTGTGGGCCGCAAGGGGGCTCAGCAGGAGCAATGTTGCGTAGCTACGAAAGGGAACAGTCGGGAGCAAAGGATCATCAGCCAACCATTGTAGAACTACAAAAGGTAATCAACCTTTCATCAGGATATCTCGAAGGAGTATTTTCATCAGGTTTCAGAAAGAGTAGACCCATCCGTATATTGTTCTATTACACTGATGTTTCGATATATCGAGTAAATATTAATTCCAAATTAAGTGTAGCTCGACTTGATTCCATTAAATCAGTTAATACTAGTAATGGTAAAAATCAGTGCGTGAAAACCAATTGTTTATTAAGCTCTCTAAAACATATACACTAATTTGAACTTAAAGGAACTGACGTTTACCAGGGCCCACGCTACAATGCTTTATGTCGAACTGCTTTACGAGAGGCACCGAAAGGATATACATATTGAGCGCAACAGAAGACTTCTCGAAAAAGCCAAAAGAATTATACAACTTGAGGAGCAAAATGCTGCTATGGTAAATCTTATTCGTCTCCCAATAGAACAATTAGGATTCGACAAACATCGTACGCAGTCTTTTGTTCATGGCGGATTAAGAAAGGTCTAATTTATTTCCACTTTTCCAGTTAATATGTGTTGCTTAGCATGCAATTCATAAAACAGTATAGATATTGCTTTTTATTTGAATGCAAATAACACAGTTCTCGCAATTGTTTCATGCGCTCTTCTCAGTCTGGACAAGTTCGAGATATTCACGAAGAGCTTAAACTGAAGACATTGAAGATCTCGGAGCTGCAACGAAGTTTAGACGAAAGAGATAGTGCCATGGAGGTAGAGGTACGGAGTCTCTTGGAGAGGGCGCGTAAACAGGAGGATGAAATTAAACGTATTATGGTAGAAAACCATGAAATCGCCATATCCAACACATTTAACAAAAACCAGCTTGACGATGCTAACACTGTGAGTTCATAATTCTTGTCGATATCTTTTATTTCATACATTTGCTACAATCTATAATGGATTGAAAGTGAACTGTTCGAGCGGGTTGATACAAATTAAAAGTTCGTGTGCACAAGTGAACAGCTTAATATGCTAAATATAATGCCCATATCAACCTGAGTGTAAGGTGTAAGGCATTGGGTTGATCTCATTGCAGAGAGTGAATCACCTGGGCGCGAAACTTCATGAAACGCAGCTGAACCTTGAAAGTCTGCGAATAAAAGCCGAAGAGTTAGCCGTGTATAGAGATAAATGCGCCCGTCTTGAGCAGGAGCTGATTGTACTCCAAGAAATGTACCGAAGGCTGGAAGAAATTAATCGAAGAGGCACACACGATGCTTCTCAAGTTCACAGCAGGGATGAATTAGCTAAAGAATTGAAAAGTGAGCAAACTGTCTTCCCAACATCCAAAGGAAACCTTACTAATATTAAATTGAAGCAATGCACTCTGGAAACTTATATAAAGCTTGTATCGGAAGCGTTCTTTTAGACTATCAAAGTTTCCATCTGTAAGAAATGTAAGTGATTATAGATAAACATGAATAATGGAACAGATAGAGAAGTGCTTCCAACATATTCTTTTCAAATCTTTGTAGTAATCTTCAATAGTATTAAACGGAGAAGATATCTTATATAAGGTATTTCAAATATATCCCAGTTAATAAAATTCATACTGGAAGAGAATTCTTTGGATTTCAAAAAAGTGCTTAGTATGTCGATACGAAATAACAATTTTACCGATTAGTTGGCGAGCCCTATACATTGAAGGCGACATGGCTAAAGGAGTCGTTTTTGAGACTAGAACGATGATCGTGATCTTCCACTTTTTTTTTAAATATTCCAATCCATCAGAACCGTATTTCACATTGTAGTGGGTCATCTCACTACTACAATTGATGACATCTATAATGGGATAATGAAAATTAGCAATATTATTATTATTATATGGATTATTAATTGAATTGCTCATTTTCAGATTGTAGATCCCGCATGGACTATCGCAAACACGAGGCGGACGCTGCCAATGAACGACACAAGGCCATGAGTGCACGAGCAGAAGAAGCGGAAAAGGCCTTGGATCAGGCACGTAAAATGTTATTACGAACCGAGATGAATGCGGCAGAGCAGATTCGCGCAAAGGATGAGCGGATCGCCGCGCTTCGCAAAAGTCACGAGAGTCTAACGAGCGCCGTGCTCCGTTTACACGGACAGGTAGATGAACACAATGCCATTAAACGAGAGCACGAGTTTCAACAGCAGCTTCGGAAACAAGGACCAGATGACGCGTCAGAAGGTGCCGTAAAGGAACAACTCCAAGTTTGTGCCCCTGAACAACAGCAAGGACCTGCACCAGGCGTCAGACAACAACATAAGCCATTGAGTGAGTCAGTAGCATTTTTATAGGTTTGTTTTGTAGGTTTGTTATGTATTGTATTCTAACACAAATGTTGTATTTTGAAAAATTCGTAAAGCGCATTTTAATCTTTTGGTCTAAATTTGGTGATGTTATCGTGGTAGTGAAATTTTTTCTCCTCCCCAATATAACATGGGATTTATTATCTTATGAAAAAGTAATCAACTAGTAAGGTATCTTTTGACTGAGAGTATTAAAACGTAGACGTATGAACAGATACCATTATCATGATTAATATGGAGTCCAACTAATTTCAATTTGAAAATAATTCTAATATTTGTATGATTACAAATTTAAAATATTTGAATGTCGTCAGTTATATGACTGTTATTGAAAATAAATGGGTGAACTATCTTATAATTAGATATACTCAAATTCTTATAGAAATTTACTAGTTATACTAAAAAATTTTGCGGGGAAATCTATGGATTACGTCGAGTACGTCAAAGTGATGCCAAATTTATCATTTTTATTATGTTATTTTTATGGTTATGGTATTGTCATTTAATACAACTTCATTACAAAGCAACGTACACTATGAAAACCTAAAGCCTAGGCCCGCTTTTCGTATATTGGCGCGTTTTATGTATATATTTTTCCATAAATTCATTTTAGGGAATGATGAAGTAACAACGATTCGTAACGGTCGCGGCAATGATGATGAGAATTCCCAGGGGGACAGGTGGTCTTGAAGACTACTTGTTAGATACGCATTGAAGCATTGCGATAACAAAAATAGCTATGAAATAATATGAGGTAACAACGAAGGAAGAGATTTATCGACATAAGAATTTATTATAATAAATAATTGTTGATTTTCGTAATTAAGGGTATTTACTAAATTGATGTTAATTTTCTCTTATTATTAGTATTGTCTGATTGATCACATTCTTGATTCATTGGAAACGGGCTTCAATACGAATGCCTCGCGCAGCGTTTTCGTAGATTGTTCCCAACTAAATATTTTTAGGGCTTCGCAAGACGGACCGCGTAAATGCAACGGCGGGCTCGAACCCGTGTATCTTCCGCTCACAAGGGAATACACTAGGGCACCCAGCTCTATTTCATGTTCCGAACTAGCTATCAGATATCATTCCTAGAATGAGCGCCTTAACAGATTTTTGAGGCTTTGCTGTTGTTTGATAACTGACATGTTTCCGAATATGTTCTGATATTTTAGCCGTATACTGCTTTATTCGAAAAATGGTTGTATCAACTGCTGTATTATCTCTAGGCAATTTAAAACCCCATAACCTACCAAAAGTTGAGCCTGCAACATTCTGACAGCTTTTCACAGACAAAAAACACCTCTATGTTATATAGAAACAGTAAATTACTAAGATGTCAAGAAAAACGCAATTGGTTGTTAGGCTAATACAATTTACTTAAGAATGAAGTAGCTTGATAATTTTCTCCTCCACAGATGGTCTCCGAGGAGTAACGCAGTGGTATTAACTTAAGAACAGCAGCACTAAACACATACACCATTGGGAAGTAGGTTATTTATATTACAGTAGATATACACCTTCTAAGTTACCTTCTACTACCTTCGCGCTTTATCTCTCACTGCATGTTGATAATTTAAATGTGTTGCGTGTCTATGCTGTACTGACGTATCTTATTTTCCATCTATAAATCCCTTTCGGCGATCGTGAGAAAAGACGTGCTTGTTTTCTCTAGCGTGCACTATTACAATATGATTGACTTGATCGTTCGCTCCACCGAATCTTGGAGCTGCTTGGAGTGGGACGTGCCTCGCAGGACATTAGCTTAGAAATTGAGAGAGACGACAACAGGTGTGGGGTGGCTCCATTCCAAATTCTGCTCAAAGCAACTTGCGAACTGTCTCTCCAGTCGCTGCGGCATAGAGCGCACCAATTCCAAGACCAATTACACCGCCCATTCCGCAGCGTTTCAGACCTGCTGTTGACTTATACAGGAGCCCCGTTAGACCTCCAGAAAGTACTGTGGAACAAAACAACGATAATGAAAGAAAATCATGTTCACAATGTTACACAGGGCTTATAACAAAGATTTTACAGCCTAGATAATCAACATAATCACTTCAAGCATAAATATTTTTGAAACGATGACAAAAAGAACAATTTGACGTGTTCTCTTAAAAATCACTCTCACAACTACACAATAAGTAGATGCAACAATTAATACTATATTAAATAAAATATTAAAAAATACTCGCGCTGGATTGGTCTATGCAACTACGTCTGTTGCGATTTTCAAAGAGGATGCGCCGGGATCCAGCTACAACAAAGATAATTGGCTTTTATTCTCGTACTACCCAAAACCACTTGAGACAATATAAATAACACGGTATAACATTTTGCCACGCTGAGTGTAACTGAGTGTACGTGCATTTGCTGTTTGTCTCCTGCATTCAACATGCATGACCTTTAACCTACCGGTATTGAACTCATCGTCGGCATCTCTCGCTTTACTTAGCAGGACTCCGAAGGCGGAATACATAACTGCTATCGTGCCAACACGATAAGCAACGCCAGAGCCGCCTTTGATAGTGTAGTTAATAAGTTGGCTTCGGCGTACGGCTCCAGTTAAATTGTTTGTCTCGCGCAATCCTTGGGCAAAGCCTCGCGCACACCCCAAGGAGCTACCTAGAAGCAAACAGCTGCCAATCTGCGAAAACGCCAACTCGAAACGTCCCCGCTTATGACCAGCTCCTTCTGGGAAAATATATTCAGGACCCGCGGTGTTGAGGTAAGATGGATCGAAATTCAAGTATGGTGAGTACAGTGGAGACCCGGGTTCTGAAATACAATGGAAGAATGAACATGTATTTAGAACTAAAAACATGTTTGTGTATTAAACAGCACATCACTCATTATTGAGATACACACATATACACAAAGAAAAACAAGCTACATAACAATATTTTTATAAAAATTTAATTGAAAAGAACTCTGCTAGAATTAAGCTGTTTTTTTTTTTTTTTATCACACAGCTTCAGTCAACTCCCTTTTGCATAAATTTGTTTTGTTCTAGACTTTAAATTGATCGGAACGACTACAAACAGTCAGGATGAATTTAATATGTACTTAGATTGAAAATTACTTGAAAAAATATTTTATGGACATTTTGTATATGCGTTTTATTTTTAAATCCTTTAACTAATTCTTAACGATGCGCGCTCTAAAATATAGAGGGAAACAAATAATTATTTACCGTTACGGACCAGGTTTCCTTTTTGGGCGCTTCCAGTACCTGATTTTCGTTTTTGGATTTAAGGGACGATAATGAGCTCAAAAAACAAGAAACTAAAGTTTGAAGACATATGTCTTTCATTTTTTTCAAGATTTGGCAAGACCACCACTTCATTCTTCGTACACCAGAGAGCTCAGAAGGTTCTCAGAAAGTATCAAAATTTCAAGATTAGTTTGAAAATTACCTAAATATTTTTCGAAAGCAAATGGAGAATGTGTTATAGCTATGCTTAGTATTAACGGTTAAGCGTGATGTTCGAAGATAAGATATTCGAAATATGTTCCCAAAAAAGAAACACACTTTAAATTTTCAATATTTCAAGCTAATTTAAAGAGGTCACCTTTTCTTTGATTTAGTATGGTTTCATGCTGTAGCAAGAAGCTCCCTTAAGAAACTTACTTAAGGCTAATCATAAAATTAAGCTTCTTCAGTGAGCTATGGGCTATTAAAATTAGCGTTATTTATTATAAAATTGGAACGAGGAAAATAAAAATAATCGCAATTATTTGACAAAATTAAAAAAACACAAATTGTTTTCATCGTCGTCTTTTTCAACAACCCCCACACTGCGTTTCAGAAGATGAAGCAATAAAATCAGGAGTAATGAGCACAACGCCTTTTCAGTAGTCTCAACCTGAGTTGATTAAAAAATTTGAGGATTCTGGGGTTCATTTCAATGGGAATAGAGTGTAGATGAATAAAATTGTCATATCTGGAATAGGGAAAGTTTTTGCATATTTAAACATCATGTTACGTCTGGTGAATCTAACGGATCCTTGCTTGCTCTAACGGATGATTCATATATGCATAGTGTGGGGCTATCGTTGATTTTCGTACTACATGACTGTAAAAAGGTTACATAAATGTACTTATTTAAAATGAAGAGTAATTTTCTTTTGTAAATAGAATCTTTACTGTAAAACTCCAAAATAAAGCCTTGTTAGATGGAATGAATAAGACAAAGTATCAAATCTGCTGGTGGAATAATCAGACCCTATTTAAATATGCCTTTCATTAAAGAATCGAACAGAGTTTGAAGATAGTAACTTATTCTCAGGCAGTCTCGAGTATATAATATTGTATCTTCGTGTACAGCAAGCTGTTGCTTGCCTTAATCATGTTGTTCGCGCAGAGCCTGTTTGTTCTCTGGTTGGTTCTTGCGGACGGTGTTCGATGTAGGACATAGGAGCGCGGGTTACTCGTGGTTGCACTGCACACAACACTTACGTGGAAATGTAGACTCCATCGTTGTTGGCTGGTCTTGCGGAAACTGCCTGTCCATAAACGGAACGAATGTCACGAATCAAGAACAGCTTACAAAAGCATATTAGATGTTTAGAGTCACTTCTGCAACGCATGCCCCCGATACAAATCTACGGACAGAGAGACTTGTGATCATCGTTATCAACACAATACGCACAGCAGACGACGAAAGCAGGAAAGGTTTAAGTATTCCCGTGTAAGTGAAGTCATTTTGGTTACACTAAACCTTAGTGTCCGTATTAAGATATTTTTAAGTATGACATATCATGTTAGTTGGCGTTCAATTTAGCGAGTCTTTAGAATGACAGGTGTAGTTAACGTTTGATATACATATACTCTGTGGCTGCGTCGCTCTCTCCTCACGTGTTGGATCGCCTGGCCAGCACTACGTTTAACGCGTCATCATCAGCTTAAACCGAAACCAGTTTGGTCTTTTTTGCAGCAGCTCTGACAACGTGGTTTCAGGCCCTCCAAAAAGGAAAAAATGAGTTTCGGCGATCTGAAGACTGAAGCGGGTCTTAAGAAGCTCAATGATTATCTCGAGAACGCCAGCTATGTGGCGGGTTACACCCCATCGCAGGTTGACGCAACCACGATAGATCAGATCAAAACTGTCCCGACCGCTGCGAAATTCCCTTATGCTGCCCGCTGGTGAGTGCAGTGCCTATTCTAGCGCCGACTGAAATGTGTTGGTCTGGTCATCGGATCAGTACCCATTTCATGTGAATATCACTGGAGTAATCGATTTACATCAATGGCTGTCAATTGCCCAGTGGCAAAACGAATTTACCATTTGTGTTTTTTTATCTAAGCTTGGAAATAAAGCCAAATCTGCCGGAGGCGCATGGCGGTCGGCGGAGTAGTCGGGGTAACAGAAGCTCTAATGACACGCACTCTTTGGTTTTTCTTCGATTTGAACTTCCCAGAGAAGTGGGGTATATCGATCGGGAATCTAACCCTTGATTACCAGGTGTTTAGTGTAAGTTATAAATAGGATAGTTAAATAGGTATTGTTTTTTCTTCTGTCTATATAGGTAAAATATTGTTGCACGAGAAACAAAAATGAGATGTATGTGAGACATATAACTAATATTTACATTTTTTAAGTGATACAATTACATGTGATAGACATGTACTGCGTCTGGAAGCGGATCATATAAATTAACATATGGTAAATGTTGATTCACTGAATTTCATTTCAACTCAGTAGCCAGTAGAAACTAGCAGTACAAGATCTTGTAGCAATACAAGATCATGATCGCGAGTAAATATGTTTCAGTTATCCTTATGAAAAAAATTACCCGGGACTGGAAATTTGATTAGTTGTTTGCTAGATACATATGTGTAAAGTTGTGCGCTATACAGATTGTTGTGGATGTTTGACAATATAGAGTTTCCACCTTATTCGTTTAATCAGGTG
>MNPL01006330.1:54250-72443 GCA_002081605.1 Tropilaelaps mercedesae | reverse complement strand
CGCTATACAGATTGTTGTGGATGTTTGACAATATAGAGTTTCCACCTTATTCGTTTAATCAGGTGCAAACATTATATCATAATTCTCCTGTTGACGTTAAAATTTGCTATTGCGCAAGTTAAGGAGCATTACGTTATCGTTCTTGTTACAATTATGCAGGTACGCTAATATCAGTTCATATTCAGCTACCGAGCGTAAGGCCTGGCCCGCTGGTGGAGCCGGCGATGCTGCCGCACCTGTCGTAACATCTGGCCCGGCATCAGCCGGTGATGACGACGACATTGACTTGTTTGGATCGGACGATGAAGTTGACGAAGAGGCTGAGAGAGTTCGTGAGGAGCGGTTGAAGGCGTACGCCGATAAGAAAGCCAAAAAACCCGTTTTAATTGCTAAATCTAACGTCATTCTTGACGTCAAGCCCTGGGATGACGAGACCGACATGAAGGCTTTAGAGGCTGCTGTTCGTTCAATCGAAATGGACGGTCTGGTTTGGGGTGTCTCGAAGCTCATAGCCGTTGGTTACGGTATTCACAAGCTTCAGATCGTTTGCGTTGTCGAGGATGATAAGGTTTCGATCGAAGAACTTGCCGAAAAGATCCAGGAGTTTGTGGATTATGTTCAGTCCGTCGATGTTGCTGCGTTTCAGAAGATCTAACTTAACATCAATGCTAGTTCTACTACTCAAATCAATAGCGATAAGCAAGAACTATGGCTCGCTCAACTTGTGGCCAGTTTGCCAATTTCTCCCTCTCGGGTTCTAACATTGCTGTTGAAATGCTATCATCATATATTCTGTAAGAAAATGAGACCAAATGGCTTGACTTGTAGCCATGAAAAAGCAGTTTGAGGTTGCGGCGAGTCGTCAAGCCGTCTTCGTTTGCGGCATTAATCTACCGGTGAAAGCTGGGCGGATTTGTAATAAAATGTGCTGACTATTAATTGTGAATCATGTTTTTTAGGATTAGATTTTCGGGGCTAGTTGAATAGTACACATTCATAATACGACAGAATCTGAATTAAAATAAGGACTCGTAAAAGATTTGCAGATATAAGGTTCTGATCTGCAGGTTGCTTTAGTTCAAATCGGTATTTGCTGATTTGAGCTTACGTCAGTCGGGAGTCGATGAAAAGGTTTTAGGGATTTAATTTTTTCTGATCACAGGTATCTTTTCTGGAAAACAAAACGGCGCGGGAATTACTCGGGGACTACTGAACCCTTATAGCATGCTAGGTATAAATACCAACTACGTAAAATAAGTTTAACATTCGCATCTGGCTTTTGAACGTAGAGTATTTGGATCTGTTACCATTCACGTATCGAATCAGCAAAGGTATTAAAAACCATCTGTGTACGATATGCATCGGCTCAATTTAAAGTTTCGGGTTAGCAAAAGCAAAATTAGTCGGATGGGTGTATCTTACACTCTTTTTATTTACACTCCTTCAAACGGACTAATCTAGTCGACATGAAGGTCTCCCGATGGCCTCAGACGCCATTAATATGGAAAGATGTAAAGCAACGAGCTTTGTAATTCTAGACAAAGTCTTCATTGTTGAAAAGAGCACTTTTTTTTTCAGTCAATGCAAGTAACATCGAGGTGTACATTATAGCGCGCACAAGTGGATACGTCGAGAAACTCAAAAATCGACCACCTGCCCAAAACCGAGTTCTATACAGTATTTTCATCACATGCACGTTCTACACGACATTTCCACAACAGCAGCCCAGTTTGCATGCGTGCATTTAGTGGAATGAAATGTATTAGTTATTTGAATGATTGCCCGACGAAGAAGTTCAATTACAAAACGATACCGTGTTTACATTCCAGTAAACAACATTCTCATACACCGACATATCGGTACGTACCAATGTACATGTTTATTACATTATTCTATATGACAGTACATTGTATAATCATGTATACGAGTAAATATTTAACAAGAAATGCAAACTTTGTTGCATCTCTTGTTATGCATTTGTTGCAAAAACAAATGTTGGCGAAACAAATGCCAGTGAAGACAATTGTTCGGTTCTACTGACAAGGCTTGAGGAGCAACACGATTTCTGTTCAGAAAAATTTATTTGTCAGCAACTTTGAAATATTAAACGCTCTGTGATGAAAAATAGTCAAGGGGCCTCCTTTATACTTTGTCAACTTTAGGTCTTTATTTGATGAAGCATTTATAACATTTTTTCATCGTAACTGAAGTTACATATATACTGAAGTTATATCAGGTCATATGAGGCTGAAAGGATGAAATATGACTTAAGTATTGTTTTGAATAAGCAAGTTGAATAAGCAATTGGAATATTAAGGATCTTCAGTAATATTAGTTTATAAAGCTACGTTGTATTAACTGATAAATGAACACAACCTAAAGGTTTCTCTCTAATAGAAATGTTAAATTTTATTTTGTTTCCGTGGTGTCAGGTTTTGTTGGTGTGTTTTACCTCTATATTTCTTCATATGTTACGTGTCATTTCTTGCAAAAGGCTGACATAACATCCCAAGTTTACGTAAATTCAGTATTTTAATTAATTTAAGTAACAGGACCATTGACACAAAAATCTCAAATAATTTTCATTCAATAAATTATATATAAATAAACTTAATATCTATTCACTACAACATTTACCAACAGGAACACCTTTAAATTGACATTTACTTTGACCCTACAGTGAAGGTGTGAGAAAGCCTACAATGGTGCAAAGAATGTTTTGAGATACGATCAAGGTTGTGTTTTTCTCGAGAAGCGAGGCCAAGCTGTTGAAAAATCCACATTAGTCAAACGTTAAACAAATCACGGTAATTGCCATATAAGTAGTTATTTATTATTATTATTATTATTATTATTATTATTATTATTATTATTATTATTATTATTATTATTCGCATCATAAGACTATATGCAAAGGTGGACGATATAAGTACTCCTTACTTAATTCTATTTATAGATGTCTCGTCTGAAATCTTCAATCTTTCTTGAAATCTTCAAGGGAGCCATTTGGCCCCTTCAGAGCAGCATAGAGCTGTCAACTCCTTGTGGATTTAGTAATATTGGTATTATCTATGAAATTGAGTTTTCACTTATTAAACTCTTTGGTACTTTTTTACGTATGTATTAAATGTATACATCTATATAAAATGTATACTGAGTTGCACAAACAATTATAGATTGGTTATATAGTGGTAATCTAATCTCATCTCTACTACTTCCATGACCGTTGCCGAACAAATTTCTCGTTTCAGAAATACAAGTATCTTTAAAGCTTAGGAGCTTGACTTTCAGCTTGTGCAAGCGAACTGGTAATAAAAAGGCGATTGCAGGCAGAAGTTAGAACATAAAACTAAAGCTATTCATCGAATTTTACAAGCTTGTAGATGGAGGGATTTACTTCATGTAGTACGCTCACCTGCCCCTTCTTGTAAACGTTTACGATAGCGAAAACAGCCGCTTATTCCTCTATGTCATAATCTAGGAAAACCCACCAGAAATGATTAGGTTATCTATTTCTTCTTTAGCGCCGTAAATGACAAAAGGGAATTAAACAAATAATCGAAATCTGTCTACTAAATTACGGTTATAAAGCATCGACACATTACTAAATGCATGCGCTTAACGACAACAATGATGAAGGACTTTAAAGTCAACGTATTGGTCAATTTCCTTGGCAGCTTTGCTTAGACGCGGTTTAATAACAGCAGAAAACTGCTTTTTTTGACAATGTGGATCCTGGCCGAAGCATGGAGACCCTGAATACAAAAGCCGAAAAAGTGGTTCTTCTGTTACTTCGTTACGCGAACCTCGTTAGGTTCTACAATTATAGTGAGATAATTTTCGGGCACGAGGCCTCGGCGGGTGCCTATCTTGGCCTCAAACCAGTTGTGATCAATGCGGCGGAGGAGCTGCAGTTTGTCTCCCACCTGTCAAAGTTTGTCAACAAAAAAACCAATACGTGACTTTTAGTTGAATTCGGATCTTGTAATATAATTCAAGGCGAAAGCAATGATATTATGGCAAAGCCTGGTGTGTAAGACGTTTGACTGGTTTTCGTTAGTATAGGTTCCGTCTCTTTTCAAAGCTTTTGGTCTTTTTTCCGAATTAGACGCTATATACGTTATTATAGAAATGTGCAGAGGCCAAGATCTTCACTAGGAAAAACTGTGCTTGATTTATTAAAAGAGATAAATTAAGCATCACATAATTGCTTCGGATATGCATTCCATGATAAGTCAAGATTACAGCAGGACTATAATTCTCACAGGTTCATTTGACCCTTCTTTATTAGCTGGAAAATACTACTTCGATGTATTATAAAATTAGCATATGTCGGCCTTCTTACACGGAAGCTGAGCTCTGTAGAAGTTTTGGCAGGGAAATTGAAACGACCCACAGCCGAACCCTCTTGGACACGGATCCCAGCAAGAGTGTCGAATGAGGAAGGCGGAAATGCATCTACATACCTGTTTCAAACAAAAATAGTACCATATGCATTTAAGTGATGAAAGCATAAAAATTTACAAGGAAAAATTTATAAGGAAATTTTTTTTGCAATTTAGTTTTTGCTAACATGTGCACCTTGGTAACACTAATTTAGCTAATATTATTTCTAGAAACATAATTGCTACAGACTGTTACAGATTGACAGAAGTGAAACTACATCTTATTAACATTTTTTATATAAAATGAAAGAAAGGTATAGGAATGAAACTTTGCTCGTCATTTTGTTTTCCTTTAACTCTGAACTACGCTGGCACGTATTTACAAAACACAGCATTTCTGTCAAAGCTTTATAGGCGCAAGCCGCAATGGAGGCAATATGCTGTCCCGGCTTCTTCAAGAAATAAAATAAGTTATATGATTAGGGAACCGGTACCTTTAAGGTGGGCACGGAAAATAACGGCTTTTCCTTTGCTGTTAGCCAGCAAAGACGTAAGCAGTACGATCGTAAATATAGAGTTTCTCTTTTCCCCATCTTGTTGCTGACTGCTCCCTACATTAAGACAACATTTGCTTTCATTTTTTATATACTAAATTAATTGTGAATTACAGAAAAAGTTCTCACATACTAAAACTGATTTCTCATGACTTCTCAGGGAGTCTCATTGCGAACCGGACAAAATTGTTCCACATAAGCGACGATCGTCCAAGAATCTTACATGCCCTTATCTGGTGTTATGATTATTGGTTAGTGGCACTAAGGTCAATAGGTAATTTCAACGGTAGGTTTTGTAGATAATGATACGCAGCTTAATGTACACAGTACACTTCGCACCCTGGAGCAATATTGCACACGTAAAGTAGAACTTTAGCAATTAATCCTACTGCAAGTCTGATAATTCTAATCAGGGGTTGTTTCGGGCGGACAAGCGATATCGCGCTAATAAAATATTAAAATATTTTCTTTCTATTTGAATTTCTATTTGAAGGCCTTAGCGGAGCGGCCCAGCATACGAGTATCACCTAAAAACTGATTTTAAATTGACGAATGTTTACTACCGAGTAAATATGGTCCAGAAATTGGACAAAAACGACTCAATAAAATGTAGCACAATTTAGAGCCGCGAGTACGAATTGGTGAGACACTCAGTGACGCCACACCAGAATTAAGGTCCATTAGTGATTGATATGTATTGGGTAACATGCAAAGAACGGGTATGCTAGTATTCTCGAGCGGATAAGATTGACGCTGAGAGCTCTCTTAACGGTGTACAGGTAATTATTCTTGAAATTAAATTTCGCAGTTTGCAAGTTGGGTTCAGTGCAGCATTATAGGTCAACATAAAAGCTTCGATGTCATAATCAAGACGCGAGGAGAAAAACGATGATGAATTACACGAAGTGTTACATCTAGTTGATGGCGTGCAAGTGCAAAAGGCGCCCCTTCATCAATTAGTCTCGGCTTTACGTTAAAAAAGCCATGCAGAATAAATGGCCGATGAATGGGAAATTCAGTGCTTGGTTACGGTGAAGTATTGTCTACCAAGGTTGAAGAGTTTTGCTTTGACTGCTTAGGCAGAGTCTACAATCTAGAAGCAATAATAGCTAGATACACGATTTATCCACTTATTTATTGAGGAGGTATCGGTCCGCGATGAGGTTATAAAAAACAGCACTCAAATTAAGACCTGAAATATGTTATGTAGTGCCATCAGAGTATCACCATCTGTCGCCACCAGTTCGCATATTTGTAGAGTAGGCCTGCGCTTACGAAACCTATATTGACAGTCCAAAATATTAAACTGAATTAAATTGTCTAAATTTGTTCACGGATAACTCTTCTTCTTCTTCAAGAAAACGGAAGTCTTCAAAAGACTTCGGCGATCGCGGCCGCATATGGAAATAAACCTATACTTCGCTAGCGAAAAGGGATTGCTGCTCTCGAATAGAGGTATAAAATGACACGTTCAATGAGCGAGAAAATACAGCAGATGGGATTTTGAGGTTAATGATTAAAGTGAGGGGGGCAGCTATCAAAGGTGCTAATTTTTTTAACACACACAAAAATTTTATCAAGGCCAACCGAAATAGATTTTAGACGCTCAATGATAAATTGGGCCCTCCCAAGAACAATGCAACGATGGGGGAAATGGTGTGGACAAATCGGAAGAAAATCAATGTTGTACATGATTCTTCCAGACCTTCGTTACGGACACATCGTCTAATTCTCATTAAGTGTTTCGGTCAATACAAGTTCTCCCTGGAACTTCGTTTTTTGCAATGCCTATCTAGCCCGATTTTTGTTATATATAGCTTTAATGTCACGCTTCCTTGGAAGCTGTTAGGTCACAAGGTAAATTTACCTTTCTTCGTACGCTATCTGTAAAGTTTGCGAGCTGTGCCTCTTGCAAACGTTTTAAAAAGGCAACAGACCATAAGACCTGGGGAAAGTTTTATCACGAGAATTGTAACGATTACCGAGGGTTAAAATTATGTCCTGTCAGGCAGGTTTGGATGTGACCTTTTCCTCCTTACGATATGTAACTAACAAATGGTGAGCAAAATTAATGTCCTTCCCTTCTACAGATGAATCTCATGCTCGGTAGAATTCCATGATTTCCGGACGTAGATTTACATCCAATTCTCACGAGAAGGTATATCATTGAATATCACTGCGCCTGTTATATCGGTCACCACCTTTTTAGTGGATTGAAGAGTTTCCTTGGTACTGCTAATTACCGACGTTTTCGATTTTTTGCTCTAAATCGGTCAATTGACCCTCCATGAAATCCGACTGGAATTGTAGAGCTTCTATGAGCACATTGTCTAATGACTCGACAGAATTCCCCGAGCATCAAATTAAGTGGCCATTGATTTGAATTAAACGCACTCTTCAACCTCCCGGCTGAATTCCTGCGGTTCCACTGCTGGACTCATGTTAAGATCTTTCATGCTAAACGAATTACAGCCTTCCACTTGGCTCTTTCAGCTTAGTGGTCCACATTGATGAGGAGACACGTAGGTGCACGGGTTCGAACCCCACCGGTACACATTTAAATTTATATGGGGTCCGTCTTACGAGCCAATGGATTTAGTATTCCATGTCCCTACTGACAATACAAGCATCTCTACGTCGAACGAAGTTGTGGCAATTTGACATACGACTCTAGAGCATAGACCATGATAGGAGCCTTTGCCAAGTGGTGCGGGTTAGGCACCAGGTCTGGCAGCCCTCTTGAATTTTACACAAATTATGCCAGTGAACTTCTATTTGAAATGCCAGATTAAGGCATTCTGCCTGGGTATTAACAGCTGGTAAGAGTACTGTAAATTAAACAGGGCAATCGTTCGCAATCATGGGGTAATCGTGTGAACTTCAAAACCACATACTTCAGATCGAACGAAGACGCATAAATATTGCATGGATAACCTAATAAAAGACGAGGGTGTCCTTAGTTGCGTTTTGTCCTCCAGCCTCTAGAAGGACCAAAATGTTATGCTAGATATTGTATCAAATATCTATAGAGCGGCTGCAATTTTCTCTAGAACGTTTTTTAAGCCCCTCAATCGGATGTACCTGACTGGGAAGATTCCAGAACGCCCAAAGGATTCTCCTTCGTACCAATTACGATCAATCTTCTTGAAGATGTAGACAAGGTCACCTCTCTTCAGATTTAACTCCCTGTAGCCAATGTTTACGAAACAAGTACATAGGTTAACTTTCCTTTTCTTGCAATATATTCTTGCTCTTGCTTCCCTATAAATATTCCTTGAATATCTCGCACAGTTACCAATGCGATACTGTGTGAATCATTGTATACAATTACGATATAGCACAGAATTGATAAGTGCATGAATTTGCCGAGCCATGCAAGACTATTTTGTGGCAGTATCACTAAAATGATGCGTATCTGGAAGTGTTTTTTAAGCTGAAGTTTGAACTATAGAAAATGTAATCAGTGCACTGATTAAAAAACAGAGCGACCTATACCCGAAGCTGAATACTGAGTACATGTAATACCGAGGAATAGAATACCGAGGGTCTACATAGCGAATTGTGATATGCATGCCTACATTTATAAGGTTACGGCAATTTTGCGAAATTGTGTACATGCATAATGTTATAATGTTAAACCAATATAAACTATTCTGATAAAAAAAATGTAACGGTATATAGCAAAGCTACAAATGGAAGGTTAAGGGTCACAGACGTTAAGGATTCGTCGAGCTCGGTGGCTTAATGCATTCGCATGCGTCTTGCAATCGGAAGAAAGACGTAGGTACGCGGTTCGGTCCCGCCGTTGCACATGTACATTTATGGGTCCCTCTTACGAACTAATGCAAAAGCCGTGGACGTGATGTGTTGGCTGATGATCAGCCCTAAATATGAGTGTTAAGAGTTCACAAGTCAAGCTCTGTAGCCATTCTAGCGTATGTAGCTAAGATCTCATAACATGTTATTATGTTATGAGGTTGTTGCTTATTAGTACTTTACAAAAATTATGGGAAACCATTAGTGCACTAATGGTTTTCCATAATTTTTGTAATATTATTTTTCAGGGATAGTATTTAGTGCATGTCAATGATAATGAATTTGTATAGAGTATAAAATAAAATAAATAATCATTTATACCCTCTTGATTCTTCTCGAACCGACACAGGGTCAATGTATACAATACGGGGATCCTACCTAGATCTCTCATTAAGGAAAATCGCCAGAGCAGTTAAGCAACAAAGACTACGGTTACATAACATGTTGTACCAAATCTCGCTCCACTTATGAGGACGCACTCGCTCAGACCGAAAACAATTACTTCGTCGACGTTTTCGGTCGATATCGAGCTTCATGGTCGCTTCAATCGTATCTCACTTTAGGTGCTCCCTCGTTTCATTAAGGAGATAACGTGCGGTTTGGCTTACTATGTACTTCATTCTACCCTGGGAAATCTTACAGTTTAATATTTATTATTATAACAATGATATTATTTTATTATGTGCTTGTATAGCCACAATGAAAGTCACACTTGTACTTCTGGCAGAGATGCACGAATACCAATAATACAATTTTTGTACTTTAATACTAGGTGGAGAAGGAGACCGCGACGTTAGTCATTACCGGAAGGTGATTTGGTGACTATCTAATAAAATGTGTACTATTGAGATTCACTGCTTGAGGACGGCTTTAGCTAATGTTAGTGTGTTAGCTAGAGTCTTAGCTAATGAGGTAGAAGTACGTTCGTGAGGCCGCGCTATTTATTTTTGTAGGCGTCTGCGTGCGTGCGCATTTATGTGTGTGTTGAATGTGTGGAGGCGTATGTGTGTGGCTGTGTAAGTACGTATGGGTGTACAAATGTGTGACGTATTATACGTAGAACCTGCAGAGTACGAAACAGTTAAGCAACCATCTACGTACCAATGATCGTATTTTACGAACAAATGAAGCAGTATTTTTTTCAAGTGGTAATGCTCTTGGATCGTAATAAAATTTTGTGTGGTTTCATAAATAGAATTGGAAACCTAATTTAGTTGTTTTTACACTAAACTTCTAAAATCGCTAGCGACTTCTAACCTCTTAGTTTTAGCAGATTTAGGTATTAGTTTAAATTTATGTTAGGAAAGCTTTGTTGTGTTGGGGTTAACCAATTCGTGCGGTAGTGTCAAGTACAATGAGTGCGATATAAAATGGCCAAATTGGCCTGCTTGTCTCTAGCAATGGAGTGTAGCCATTAAACGTAAGACATTTAGCTAAAAAGTGGAGTAAACTTATTATCAGGATCTGACATCAATACGAATAAATAACTAAAGACTAGGCTCTCTTGAATTTTACCTGGGTGCGTGAGCAATAAAATCGTAGATGACTCTACCGAGCATAATGACCTCCTTGCTGTCCGGAGTGACGAAAACAGCTTCATAGGTGGAACCGTCATAGCGATTTCCGGGTACCGAAGATTTGTCTCCCGGTAAAAGCGTGTCACGATGGCGCCGCAGTTCCTGATCCACCTGCGTATTGTATAAACGAGTAGCATGAAGACTACAAAAGATTAACATAAAGGATACACATGATCTAGAAATATACAAAGAGTCCCATTTACTAATAGATCTAGCTTGCTTTTAAAACTTGTATGTATATATATGTATATATATATATACCTCACTCTGGATTCGCTTTTTGATTTGAGCTTCCTCACGAAGTTCTAGCTCTTGTTCTTTGCGCTGCCTCATTGCTTTCAAATCCTTATAGTCACGTTCCAGTGCTAAGTTCTGACTTTCCAAGAGCCTGTACGTATCTAGGAGAATAGAAGAAAAACGGCGGAAAACATTGTAAACTTGAGCATAATTGCTACCCGACTCATATTTAGGTAATGTGTTTCCTTTTATTTTTTCTTGGCTTTTTGGTAAAATTTAGTATTTACTAACTTAAAAAGACAATGCATTAACCAATGATCATTGACCAACCTAATGAAACTTGAGCATTGAGAGTAATGAGTAGCATTACGTACGAATGAGTAGCATGAGAAGTTATAATACAACAATACATACCAGAGAAGTCAATATCGTATGGGTTGTTTGATTGTACGACCGGGCACGGGCCAACTCGAGGTTCTAAAAAACAGTTTACATATTTTCATTTAGCATTTGTATATGTTTGGCTGAAAGGAAGATTTCTCCATTTCTCCATTCCAGTGAAATAAGCTGTTGACGCTTCACCCGTTCGGAGCCTAGCCTTTTTTTCAGTTTTAATACGCACTGTCTTTTTTACGGCAAATGCTTCACGCATAGGCGAAACTGCTAAACTTGCGTTGTCAGGTTGAGGCGACAAGAACAAGACCAGCGAAAGAGAGGAAAGCGAGAAAAGTGCAAAGAACTGATGACTTAGGCAATGTATACGTCAAAGTACCTTTTGAAAAACTACCCGCCATATCCAATGAAGATCGGTAGTTTTACGTAAATTAACTGTACAACTTTCGAAGTGTTTAATTCTTTTTTTACCACATATTTAAGAATTATTTGTGAGTGCAATTCATCAAAAGAGTTCATAAAAACTGGATAGTTGCCTTGCAAAAAAATTCTACGCGCGTTCAATCCGGCACTGGCGAACGGAACTTTATCTTGGGACATGCTAATTTTAAAGTTTGCCAGACTACACTTGCAGGATATACCTAGTTCGCCCAATGATCAAGGCTATGCAAATGACATACTGCTAAATATGGAAGCGGTACACTAGTGGAATGTAAATCCTCAGGTGAAAAGCTTCCGAGTTTTTGTAGACAAAATGTTTTTTTCTAAGACTACCAAAAGTGCAGACCTTTGTTTTTTCTGAAGGTAGTCTCTCACACTCTACGACCCTCGTCTGTACAGCCTGACGCGCTTTCATACACGGAAATTTTGCGCTATTTAGGAATACAATATCAAATTCATACAATATAACTCTTTGCAGTGAAAATGTACTAAGACATTGCGACCCTTGGATCAAGTGCGCTATTTCGTTCGGTTAACCTCGAGACGTTCGGTAAAGCTAGACGTCTACTATGCATTTTACACCTAACAATAGATTTATAACATGGCCTTGCACTTTTGAGGCAATCTAAGCTGGGCTGCTTCTAGCTGAGATCATAAAGCATATCATCTACTGTGCTTCTGCTCACAGAGCTCCCACCATCGACTAACAATCTTGTGTTAATTAGGCTAGCGAACCTCATCCGCTGAAGGGACGTCAACACTTAGTGACTTTCAAGAGCTTGTTTTTAAATTGACCGGACTTCACTATAGAGCGTATCATGGCTAATCTGCACTTATTGCGACGGTAAACTTTTATACAAGAGTTTGTTTGATGAACGATTGAAGAGACAGCGAAAGGGAGAGAGATTCATCGCTCAGATAATGATTCACCTACCACCAAGTCGTGGTTTGTGTCCTGGTACCTTTGAATTTCCGATATTTACAGCGGAGGTGTTGGGTAGGTTTCCGGCTTGTCTTTTAGACGGCTATCTTGAGAACACGCTGCGCGTATAAAATAGCCGTTTACAAATCTTGGTTGTAGGTTCTTTCGTCGTGAAGTGGCTTCTGAGGTGCCTGCGTGCGGACTAACCCCCAGGAGTTGATTTGCACACGATCTCCCCGACAAGAATGCGTTGAATGTGCCATAAGGTGGCATTTCCAACATATTCTATTTGCTGGAATGGTGTTCGCTTGAAGAATTTGAACCTAATGAAGTAATACCCTTAGTGATAAATATTTGTACCGCCGGGTAAATTAGAATGCCCACTTCCTCTGGGTGTCTCAGTGAAAGTAATTTCCTTCACATCCAGGGCTGCTAGTAGGTGTGTTACGTTCCTTTTTGCCGGGCGAAATTGGCTGAGTACTTTGAAGGTTTCTTTGCACACCTGGCAAATATTTCTTGCACTCGATAAATAAAATGTTAGTGAAATATATATTGAAATTTGGTTTTTTTTATTGAATATGAAACAATGTCAGTTAGCGCAGTCCGCCTTACCACCTCATTTGAGACTTGAGAACTAGTTCTTTCAAACAACAAGAGTTGTGGTCACCACAGAGAACTGCCAAATCTGATGAAAAAGACATTTTTCTGGTAAAATTCGATAGTTCTTGACATTTCTATTCTAATTTAGGAACGTAAAACAGTTTAGAAATGGCAATGAGTTTCAGGTAAATCTTATTAAGGTTTTCAAAACAGCTACTGATCAGCTCTCGAGCATTATTGTAAATGATATAGATTTAGTTTGACCGGCGCATACGCCCAAAAAAGATGTTCACATATAAAGAACTATGTTAACATATATTTCATCGTACTGGAAGTTGAATGAAAATATTTTTATTAAGCCCAACAGACGCAATAAAAGTCAGGGTTTCATTCGAAAATTGAGCGCTTAATCGGAATTTCGAAGGTCGGCCACAGCGTTGCGCGTAATTATGGTTCCTACCGAAACGCATATATTCAGAACCAATTAGTCTTATAAGCTTGTTTTGGTAAATGCATTTTCACGAATGATTCCTGCATTGTGGGTAGTGGAATGCGCAGAATTCCCAAGCAGAATTTATCAATTCCGTGCTTCAGATTAAAACAAGGAGTTCCGTTGAAAATAGTTTTTATGGTTACCTTTGGGAAGAGCAGCTTGCGGCCTTCGAAGTCCTCCAAGTGGGATATCGTGTCCCTTCTGGACACTTCGATACCATTCCCGTTGTGTACAACTGCTCGAAGGCACTGTTGGAAGATCTTGGGCGAGCTTGACCATCCTGTACGAATCGTAGTCGTTGAAAACGCTGAGAAGGGGAATGCTTTAACAGACAGTGTTTTGCGGCTTTTTAGCTTTTATGAAATAACCACCTAGGCCAATGTTAGGGCGAAATTAGTAGAAAGCAAGCAGTTACGCCATAGCATGTTTCAAATGATCTACCGATAAACTGAATGCTATAGTATATCAACTGAGCTTACAAACTAAAATTGTAACATAGTATAAACGCATATTTGGGACGGATGAACGATGAAAAGCGCAACTTCTACAAACTTCTACTTGAAAAGCAAACTTCTACACATAGATATTTAAGCCGTGAAAAAGAATGGTACCAGGTGTTATTCTCTCTTGGACATACTAGACACAGTAAATGTTGCATCACATTTACAATAAGTGATATATTTAGTTACGTTGAGTTTTCATAAAACATTTCTTTATTTGCTTCTTATTAGAATACTGAAATTATGTAAGGCCCGTATTAGGCATCCGCCGTTTTATGATAAACCCTTATACCTTAGTTTAATATACGCAGTCACTAATTCGTTTTATTTGCTATGTCTGATAGGAAGCAGGTCTTGTTGTATTGTAGGTATTGTGATTAGTTATTAGCTTAGTTATAATGATCAAGAGGACAATATAATGAAACTTAACTCCTTTCTATATTGTCATTGAACCCTACACAAATCTAAGCTAGAGTTTGGACTCGTGTAGTGTCGTTTACATTTTTTTCTAAAAGGTTACGCGTGCGTGTGTCTTCATTCTGTCAAGGAAAATTCCAAGAAAGAATAACTTTATGCATCCCAGTAGATGCTCAATTTCGAGTGTAAGATCGACAATGACGCTGTCGCCAGGAGAGCAGCTTCAAAGAATCCTCCCTTCTCTGTATTCCCCCTAGCCGTTATCCTAAGGCAACTCGTGGAAAGTAGCGGTGGCCTAGAGAGGAGAGCCTGACAGAAAAATCGTAGCCATCGTCGCGCGCAGAACCACAACTTTTTAGGAATCAAAACTCGAGAAGTACAAAAGGGAGGAAAGCCATGTGGCAGAAATACAGTAAACGCAAGAGTCACGCAAGTCTTAAGACATATCGGCTCAATAAACGCAAATAAATTGTGAAGCCGCCGCTCGATCGCCCTTACCTCCGTGACCGAGAGCGAGTTCGTTGGAACAGCCCCTTACTCGTGACAGTGTTCGAATATCACGACAGTTGAGACTCCTCGGAGCCTCGTATGTAAAAATAGTTCTTCAAACAAGCGCTGGTTGCATTCCATATACTTGATGCACCACGGCGCAACAAGATGTCAAACAACCGGAGAAGTGGTCAGCGACGATTGAGTGCCTCGAATCAATAAGAGTAGTTTAAACGTGGGGGCCGTGTACCCGCCGAAGACCCACAACCTACGTCAACGAATTCCCGTACGTAGACCTACTACTAACAACTAGAGGCACCCGCTTCCTGGCTCACATCACGGAGCAATCCCGAAAGACGCTATTTACGGTGGCGACGATAAAAACTCATTCCCTATTTATTTCAACGGCCCTTCGCTGTCCGATATAAAAGTCTCCGATGATGAGTTGGAGATCGGAGCTGGAGTACAGAGTGGAGATTATTTGGAAGGAACTAAATCAGGTAAGCCTCGAGCTTTTGAGTCGCTTGAAAACAGTCTACTCAAAAGCATGTTCTCGCCTTGCACCGCACAACTCGGAACAGACTCGTATATCTACTTACTGATGCTCCACTCTTCATTGAAGGGCTTAGGGGCTGCTTTGCCCTCCCTGCGCCCTCCACCTACAACAATGTAGTCTCGTCACGGGAAAGAAAATTCGCGAATATTCTTCCGGGTTTTCTAAAGACTGGTGCAATAAACGACAACACGTGGAATAGATACAGCTGATTGAACTGATGCATTATGTTCGGATTCGCCAGGCATGGATATCACACAAGCTATGCCACTTCGTTGTTCAGCACGAGCCTGTCCCTCTATGTGTATGTGCTCTATGAGGTTTTGTCGGCGGAATGTGTTCATACCACCTCGCTGACCGCCCTCGCGAGTTCACCTTAGTTTAGCTAAAGAACTAAGTAGTACCCAGTACGAGTAGTTCTCCATGCCAGAACAGAACAGACGCCAAAAACACGTAATACTCGGCTTCGAATGACTGACGCTTAGTTGGAAAGAATTCTGTCATGTAGAATCCGTATTTGCAATATATATGTATTTACATATACATACTTTTTAAGAAACTCTCAGTGAGCGATGGGCTCAAGAAGAAGAGCGCTCTATATACACTTTCATCAAAAAAGCCATTATTAAAAAGTCTACACTATATATACTGTTCTGATTTGAGAATAAGATCAAGCTTTTTTTAAATGTCAAGTTCAAATCCTATTCTTGTTCCCGGTATAATTGCTCGTGCATTTTACTGAACATTTTCTGTGAATGTGCGTCTAAATGGATATCGGTTGAGCGCGGTGATTTCTCTCTATAAAGGTTATTACCTTACACTTTACGCTTCGTTTGGGTTTAATAATATAGTTGTATATCCAGTCCAGTCCAGATATATCATAAACACAATGAATACTTACTAGGCTGGCTTTGGCGGGGTAGGAACAGGAGGATTATATTTGTGCTGATGGTGCATTTTGTCGCGCTGCACCGCACTGTCAACAGCGCTGATTGAAGAATCTCCTGGTTGATAATCTTCGATCTTGTTTGGTTTCACTCTATAGAAACATAGAAAGCGATTGCAAAAATCCACACGCCATCAAGTGCTCTATTTCGTGATCTACCATCTAAAACCAGGGCATAACCTCTAATTTAAATTTTCAGATAATTGATCCAACAAAAGTGGTCGATTTTCGAGGCACTACCTTTTCTCAATTGACAAAAAAATTATTGTCAGGACTCTGTCAGAAACAGGACTCTGGAATTCATATTAGCTATTTTTGTTAGTTCATGCTCATAGTAATACGTGAGAAACATTGTGAAATCGGTAAAATGGCTTGGTACCTATAGGATGAATATGTTTTGTGATCTGTTGTATCGCAGTTGGGCTGGTAATCTGGATGTTCGTAAGGCCACCTCTTTTCACTAAAGCGACGTCGCTCTGCCGGAGTGTGTTCCGGCTCAGAGACGTAGCCGTCGTCCCTATAATAAGAAAAAAATATGCATCAAGCAAATGTGCTTTACTTTACCTATTGTGTTCAACAACAAAGCAATATTTTGAAAACACGTTCATATATATACCTGTAATGTGCAAGCCCTCGTTTGACTCTTACGGTGATCACTTCCTGATCTGCTTGAGGTTTCTTGTAGGTGTGTAGTCGTTTATACATAGTCCGGTACCAATCGCTGCCATGTTCATCATCAACGTTCTACGATGGAGAAGAAAACAGAACTTAATACAAACTTAATTAATAAAGACTTATCGAATAGGCATATCTCTACCATCTATCCATGCAATGATAAATTCGAATACTTACTAATGTTTAAAGCATTTGGTTTTAAATTAAATATGCAAGATAGGACAAATAGGATTTTTAAAATTTGTAATATTACACATGACTTCGCCAGTCATACAATATTTGACATTTTATAGCTACACTTCAATAATCAGTTTATAATTTTGTCATTTATTTGGTTCTTAACCCTCACTGTAGACTCTACAACTATAATGGAAAACAGCTTCATCGCCCTAGAGGCTTTTTGCGTAACCTGTACACAAACTATACCTAAAACGATGCATCATCTTCGTTATGAAATGTTACCGTTTCCATGGGACGGTTTTAAGCGATTGACCACAAACTGCTGACTATTAATTCATTACTCAAGTTCCAATTGTTAACGGTGCATTTCCTCATCATATGAAGACTAAAAACAGAAACAGACTTCGAGATTGCGGGTCGAATCTGGGACACTAAATCGGAACATATAAATTAGAGAAAGGACTATGTGGGTAATGAATAATATATATGAGTAACCAATACTTCAGTACCAACAAGAACTACAGATTTTTTTTTATAGTTTTCAGTTAAAACTAATGTAAGAAAAGGTTCAAGTTCTTCTTGTGCTAACTTCTATGTACAAAGTGACTTCGCTATGGCGAATTTATTTTTGATTGACAAACACCAAAGTACTAAATCTAATTGTAGTAAAAAACATGCTTTGTGCCGGTGATTCATCATGTGGTTAGACTATTGTGGCACAATTTAAATGATATTTGTGTCTTTGTTATGCATTTGACCCTGCCACTACGCGGCTGGAATTCTGGAAAAGAAAAACACTGAGAATATCATTTCGGCGCAGTGCCCTTATCCTTCTTGAATCCTAAAGTAGGCGGCCAGATTCCAATTACCAATTGAAGGCCGCAATGGTTAGTGCAATTGGAGCGCTTATAAAGGAGTGAATATGAGATATGCTTTTGTACTAACCTAATAATGAAAAATTAAATAATCGAATATTGCGATGAACTTTGTAGGGTCCTCTGGATCGGCAACTCTT
>MNPL01006330.1:38665-53690 GCA_002081605.1 Tropilaelaps mercedesae | reverse complement strand
CAGTTACACAACGTACACTGTACGCAAGGTTAAGGTGGAATAATAAGGACTACAATCGGCACGAAAAATTTATACTTTCGAATCTAGGTAAAAAGATATCGAATAAGCATTTACACAAAGACTGCGCGTGTGCAACACAAGCTTTTAGGGTGCTTATCAGATGGTCACGAATGGAGTCGCCTGGCATTACATTTTTAGCTAGTTTACATGTAAACAATGAATATTGACGTAATCTGAAAGGTGTCAAGGCAAAAAACATCACCACGCAAGTTTATTGAAACCTACAAACGGTAACATTAGTGTATGATAATGTTGTTTGATCCTAAGGAATCCATTGTTGATGACATTTCATATAAAATTTACCGAATTCGTATAAAATTGACTGAAAAACCACATTGTATTATCTTAACTAAGATATCTCCTGAAATGGTTGAATACAAGCAGAGAAATAGGTCTGTGTAATTTCAGTTTAAAGATTATAAATGGAACCGTTGCATTCTTTTCGGAACTGTTAATGTGTCTATGCACTTTTGGGTACAATTACCGGGGAATTAATCTGTTTTACCCAAAGCTGAATAAAATTATTCTTATTGCTGTTGTTTACTGATCTGTCGATGGTTCGTTCACCACCGAAGGCCAAATCAACTCGAACTCGCTTTTAAGGCAATCCAGAGAACACTGATATCGAATGGGCTCCTTTCCTTGAGTCACTTTTTTAGCTAATATATAAAACCATAAAAAGTCACAGTTCCGTATATAGTGGCCTGTTTTCTCTTCACAGTCAACGGGTAACACATTTAGACTAATGAAAATATAGTATTTGTCTTATTTATGCAAGCGCGAAGGGTGAATGGCCAATCTATTCCTAGAGCAAGTTTTCTGCAATGATGTTGCGAATGACCTGAATGCGCTGTGTATAGTTCTGTGGCCAGCTGGTGGTGCGTAATTTGGTGCCACACAGCTCGTAACCAACTCAATGCACTAGCGGGAATATAAGCCAATGTACAGTCTGTACCACAAGAAATCGGTGCACACGCGCCGTGTGTTTTAAGCATGTCGACGCGTAGTAGCCGTAGCCCAATGAGAGAGAGAAGATGCAAGGGTAACGGCGCTGAAGAAAGCAACAAGGACTCCGTGAGCGAGGTGAGTGAGATCTTCGAAAAAACAGTCATCTCGGTAGGAAGGTAAAAGCTAAAAGAATAAACTGGAAAAGAGAGACCCGACAATCTAGAGTGAGGCACAATGCGACCATGATAAACCTCTGCGCAACGAAGAAGAAGCTCGGCATACATCAATCATGGTAGCATAAGCTGGACCGGCAATTGAAACGATTTAATAGGAGCGGGCAGAGAACCCAATGACGTTCGAAAACGCAAGTGTCACTTTGCCTACGCTTCTTCAGCAGATGGCATGAAATTTTCTTTGTTATTGCTTGAACAAGTAGTTTTCACCGAGTTCATCAATAATGTCACAGATTTTGTACGATCTTATTTTTACAATGCAAAATAGATGTAACCTTTTAGCTTGCACTCACATTGAATAACCGTATCTATAGTAAACAATAATAACAAACATCTAACTATTGCGCTTAGGTGTGGAGTTATGATGGACGCTAGACCATTAACTACTCCCACCGAGATGGAATCACGCATTGATCGCTGTTGTATGTATTTCAAACAATCTTTTGCAGCATAGTTTACTAGGAAAAAAGATTTTGAAAGGATTTAAAAATTTGATCCTTTCCTTCTACCATCCGAGTTAAAACAGGCGTTGTCCGTGCATAATTTCAATGCTTGCGACTCTATTTATTTCTTAGTCGTTGAACAACTTGGTACTTGGTCTTGGTTTTCAACCACAGAAACGGCTCCCATTATGAGTTAAAATTAATAATCAGCCTTGAAATTTGTAAATGGTTAACTACTGTGTGTCATTTTTGTAGTGTTACAAATGTAAACTGTGTACTTCGACTTTAAAATTATACTAAACCGAACGCTGGATAGTGGTACTTACCCCTCTGGGCGTGATCGGAACTCCATTTTCTGTCGGTCCAACCCCGTGTATTTTCGGAGTATGCCCGTGTTTTGTAATCACTTTTTGTGTGTGCGCTGTCGTACAAGTGACATCAAGGAGGGGTGATTTTTTTAAAGAAGGGATTTGCTGATTCCGGCCAAGTTCATTATCTGCCATTCCCGTCGACGACCTTCGTTCCGCTGAGCCTTCTGTGTCAAGATATTACAAATGGACAAGATATTAGTAATGAGCGTGCCTAATTCTGCCACTATACCGTACTATATCTTACTATTGTCCACTAAGTAGAGCTGTCTCACGTAGCAGCTTCGCTCCGCAATAGACATATAACAATAAATAATAAGCATAGCATAAAGAATTTGGTCTAGCCACACAACAATACATGCAATTTAATGGATCGCCATAATAATACAATTTCATAATAATACAATCACAGATTCGCTGATCTAGAAGTCAACACTTGTTGTACATCGATTCTGTTCTTCGACTGACATTCTTCTGACATGAATAGACTGACATTGACTAGTATGTCGCGACCTAACGGTGGAACAAGATCTAATGTTGTTCTACAACTCTTCAGACAAAGCCTTTTCGTTTATAAATTTTTTCGTGGTTTATTCCACAGGCCTCACACGTGTCATGCCAAGCGACTAAGCGACTTCCTCAAGCAAATATTAAAATATCAATAGCAAATAGAGTCATTAGAAAAAAAATAAAGTAAAAAATTGTATAGTTCTCTAGACAGCCAGATCCTTTAGATTGTCAATGCAAAGCAAGAGTTTATTGGCAGCTCCAATAAAACGTAGAAGATTCGTTTAATGACTAGAACAGTTCCTTAGATAACACGGATCCTCGTAAGGAAGTACCAATAAAAACGGAATATGTATTCAAAGAATTATCATCCTTGGCTGTGTTTTTGAGCATAATAAATTCATCGTAATCTATAGTATTTATGCGTATAGTAATATGTACTAGTAATAAAGGAGATGAAAGGATGTAAGAGTATAAAAATTACGGCTCATATAATAACGTCATACTCACAAAATACAAGACATGTAAGGAAGAAAAAATTTGAAAATATCGGCGACATAGTATCCTCAATACACATAACTTGAGCACATTCTTTTTTATTTAAATACGCCCTAACGAGCTTTATACAAGTGCAACACCCGGACTTGAAGAAAGATGCGAGCTTGCCTAACGCGTTTTTAAGAAACTTCATGAAAGTGCGGATGGGGCATTGGCTTTTGGTTACATAGACGTATAATCAAAAAATAATTCCTTATTTTTTAAATAATCTCGACTAGTCCCAGTTTTGATGAAAGTGATACTTTAAACTTTGAGCAATTTTGTTATTCTTTCATCCTTCATTAGGGTTTCAATGTAAAACAATCTATTACAACAATTGAGCTGAAATAAAAAGACTCTAATTTAATTAGGTAATCCAATGTGAAAAATCATAGGAACTCCTCTCAGATTGTTTAATGTCACTCATTGTCTACGGTATTTAGGCCCAACTATAGACGGCAATTTTTGACTTCTGAACGGACCAAAAGTTAAAACATAAGGTAAACGAGATATGAAACATTTCGGATATAGCAGAAACTTCTCCTTATTAGGGAATGCTAGCATAAAACACCCCATAACACGTGCCAGCTTCTGGATTTTTCTGTTCTGCTTAACAGTAACTCAAGGTGCGGTATAGACAGCTATGGGACACTATCAAACGATCACCAAATAATCACTAAAAGAATCAATTGAGTATGAGTTTCGTTGGAACTATAGTACTAGAGACTACAGTGAAAAACATGTACGTCAATGTGTCACATTTCTAGAATAATATATCATAAGTAATACCAGACATTATAGAAATAAGTTTTAACGCCCACACCGTTTATCAAGAATACGAACCGATTTCCTAAAACATAAAAGCAAATTTTTCTCATATCTACCTCTAACTTTGCTCACTCTTCGGCTTACTCTTTGTTTTGTTTGACTAATGCCCTAGTCCTTTAAGCGGAACTATATGACAGCCTGCTATACTAATGCCGCAATAAACCTATATTTTTTGTAGCTTCATGCATATGCGTAATTTAGTATTACGTAAAAAAAATGGCGAAATTTGTAATGGCGAGCACAGTCATATTAAAACAACGAATTATGCCTAAATCTAGGTTTTATGTAAGAATTATCACAAGACTTTTCAGTTCCACACAGATATGCAGTATACACATAGCTAAGTTATATTAATTATTTATAGACATTATCACAAATGTTTCTCGCTGGATATGTGTGAAACCAGCAATTCTTACTTAACTTGTGACTGTCTACAGTAAACATGTATATTGCATATGTTTATTGAACCCATGACTCTGGCGAAGTTGGGTGTATTCGCTTCACGGCATTCTATCCTACATGGAAGTTATAGTTCTACCTCTTGCAGCTCGTAGGAGAGTTATGGTAGGGTTTTCAGTAGTAGGCAAGCCGCTTGGAGAGCAAGCAGCTGAACTGAAAACCGATGTGGGCTCTGAGTTGGCCGCAGAATTTAGAGGGACTGCGGCTGCCCTAGACGCTGGGATAATGTAGTCATCCTCATCACTTTCGCCAACCATTCCCACAGGCATGATACTACCGGGATGATACCGGGTGCTACTCTTTTCCTGAGCTACTACAGCTGGCAACAAGACCTGATTCTTCGCAGTTTGCGAACTACTTTTCTCGATTTCGGTGTTTGTAGCCGGACTCTTAGTAATGCCTGGCAAGCGGACCGATCCTCTCACTAACGAGAAATGTCACATACAAATGTTGAGACTCGTAGAAACTAATTCTTGCTTGTTTTGAGGGCCGAGGAAGGAGCTTGCCGTGCTCGTGCGGTCTGGGGCAGTACCCGAGAAGGCAAAGAATTGACGCTAGCCAACTGAAAATTACAAAGACCATAATCGTTCAATTAGTCAGTGCTTGCGAAACAAACTGGTAAGACCGTTAATTCACGCTAAACGTCTGGAGGCAGTTTAATTGGATCCAAGTATAGTCACCTAGCATTAGTGTTGATAACCGGTGTTGAGAACTGGCTAATCAAGAAACGGTCCAACTGTACTCAGCTATGTTATTGTTATATCTATAGGACTACCAAACAATGTCCGAACAATGAAACAGTTATTCCTTGATATAAACATTTGTTATACGGTAGTCTGCTTTACGACCCCTTAAAACCCTTATCAGGACAATTCCTTAATCACTACAACAACTGTTCATATGCTGTTGTTATTATATTACAAACAGTGAACTGCGGTTATAGAAATTAGTAAGCACAATGCTGGCAGGTGACGTAGAGCTTAACTGTTAATATACTCTTGTTATTATGTTACAAACAGTGAACTGCGGTTACAGAAATTAATAAGCACGATGTTTGCAGGTGATGTAGTAAACTAAATCATTCAAAAACAGCTACGAACAGGCAGTCGATGTTCGATGCATGTAATATTCCTTTTGCAGTTGCAGTAACATCCCTAGCAGAGCTGTCTTTCAGTACTATAAAATAGCAAATACTTGAACAAGATTGTATATAATATAATGTTGCATTTTAGCTAATATAAGTCATTGTTAGTAGCTAATAACTTGTGAGTAATATGAATCCTTATGAGTAGCTGTTCCGTTGTTTATTTTGGACCAAAGCCCAAATAATTTGTTATGATATTTTCAGATTTTTAAGTATAAAAGTATTTAGGTATATTATAAAAATCACCAGTTAAATACTATTTCTCAAGTCGCAAATGCAATAGTACTTTCGTTTAAAAATTTCTAAAAAAAAAAGAACCTGTTAATTCTGTTATCCGTGAAGTAAATAGTGAAGTAAATATAAAATTGGAAACTCCTTGCTCATGGATTGTATCTTGCTCTGTTTGCTTCTCGCTTACATGATGACTTGGATAGACGAGTTTTTTATACACAAGGTTCATTAGGTTAAAATTTGCGTTGCAAGGGTTTTCACTGATTTGTTGTTGCAATCAGGCTTTGTCTTGTAGTTGATGAAAAATTTGGAGGAAGTTGGAGCCAGCAGTTTCCTTTTTGCGTCACGACTACAAATCTGGATATACTTTGTGTATAAATGTTTTCGCATTGTTAGTGCGGTAGTCCTCCGTTTGTATTGCACAGCACGAGAGAAGGCGAAAGGATGCTCGGGTCGGATTTGGGCAAAATTGAGTAATGTGACGTCAAACTAGTAGGTTCCTGTGCTCATTCTGCACCGGGTGTCTCCCTTTGTGCAGTATCCGATAAATTGATAGATATACAGGTAAACTCCGGTGGTGGAGGTGTGGTAGTGTTATTGATGACAATGACGGTGGCAGCGGCTGGTAGACGTGTAAATGTTATGCGGGTGGCTGTAATAGAGAGTCAGTAGAAGCCAGTGGGCGAATAAGGTCATCCTTAGCCTTTCCCGTGTCCGTTTTCGGCTATCGTCGACATCGACATTAGCCACAGACCGTACACTGTGTATAAGACACAGCGGGCCGTCTTGTTTTTCTTCTACCTCCTGCCTTTCTCACACGTAGAACCGACATCGACGTTTACGATAAAGAGAGCGAGAAAGGGAGAGAAGAGAAAGAGCAGAGTAGGAATGGCTGTGGGCGCGCGGTAGGAGGTCAGATCAACTCTAAGACCGTTGTGGGTGAGCGGTATTGTTACTATTGTCAAGGCTTCTAGCCGAACTGAATCGTGGTGACAACCATGGTTCTTTTAGACACAAGACGATCGTACGCACAGCAGACGCAAAGCTGAGTCAGGCCATCAGCACTGTTCAAAAGGAAGCTAGAGTTTCGAATCAACACGCCACATACAGAGCTTGCCTCTACAGCTATACATACACAGTGCTGCAAAAAAGTAACAGTAACGCAGGTCTGCCAATCTCTGGCGGGTTTTCTCATCTAGCCGCTGAGCGTAACATTATCAGAATCGTCACCCTATCATTAGTTCAACCCACAGGGCTGTAGGTGGTAGTCTCGTATAGCACTAGGATTGGTAGTAGTGGTTTTATTGTCATATATCTCGTGCGTGTCACTCCTTTAAAAGTAAGAACTAGTTCCATTGTGCCGGTCTCTGTTTATATATACAATCACATACGCATTTATGTACACGTACAAGGGCAGGCAGCAACAAGCGCTGTAGCACTACCAAAGATCGATATTTTTAAACGGAACGAATCTCAATTGAATAAAATATATAGATAACTTTCTAGAGAGAAACATCCAGCTGCACCACCTTCGTGAAAATAACAACATTTAAGACCATGGCTGTAGCCGATGAACTTGTTGCTTAGTACATATATTGTCTTCACGACACTGCAAACAAAGACTTAAAGCTCGTGTAAATTACTCGTATACATTTGCACCGCTAAATCCTAAATATTTCACTGTCGTATTGTACGTTAATCGCGGAGTCATTATATATATATATAAGGTTTATTTATAGAGCTTGTCTGTTTGTTTAATAAATTATTATAATGTAAATGAATCACTTCAAAAGAAACGGCCAAGTCTTTTGATCATTCTCTCACAAATTCGCCTGTACAAAATTACCTATAAAAATTACAGTTCTTCTAGGCGTTGTCTCGTACATTTCAAATCTGTGATATGTTGGAGATGTGACCCTTTGTTGATGTGAGTCAACAACTTATTTTTACAGGAGCAGGCCGGTTACGTTGAATATAGCTGTGACAAATTCTCCTGTCAGCCAAGCACACCTTCATTTTCTGAAATCGATTATTAGTTCATACTCTGCTAAATAAGACTTTTCAAGACAACATTGTTGACATCTGCTGAAATATATGTCCGTCACAGAAATTTATACCTGCTTTTGTGAAGGCTTAATTTTGTACTCAATTTAGCTTCAATACAACCTCTAAACTTGTAATATTAACATATCGCTATTTTGAGTTTCACAACGTAAGCAATACAGTTTTACATACATAGTAAGTATATTGAAACCGATGCCCTCAATCATTTACAAATACGCGTCGCTCTAAGACCACCACGCATAACTCCAGTTAGTATAATGCTACGGTGGATATTTAGAACAGGTGACTGCAAATATACTCTTCAACGATGAATCAAGGATTGTATATTGAAATGTACGCGATGAACTGCTCCAAAAATTGCCTTTATTAGGGACAGGCTGGCTAGAAATTCTTTTCAGCAATATACTTTCTACAAAATACCTGCAATTTCTGCAATATAATGGAATTACCACTAGTATTACAGAAGTAATATTAACACAATTGGTATTTCAATACAGATGACGAGTGCTATAAATCAGTGGCAGCTAGCTCCAATATGTTCTGTTTGTTAACTAGATATCCAACAATTTTAAACGAAATTAGACACATTAACATTTGACGGTCATGAATTCTCTGCATTTGTTCATTCACAACAGTAAATCTCACACTAAGCATTACATTCAGATTGTCAGCGGTGACATTAATGGCAGCTAATTAATTGTCACTAAGAGACAACTAGTGAATTTCAACTGATAAGCACAGGAACATTTTTGGACAGACTGTATTACTAGCTTTCAATCATTACTGACATGTATCAAACATTTGATTAAGAGTTTGATGTCAACAATTTACTCGTCAATTGAATTATAATTGGGAAGCAGCAGATTTCCTGCCGCTCTATTGTTCTCAACCTTTGCATTGAGTCAATCAATCTACTCCGTATTACATATAATTGGGGTGAAATGTAATCTATTTATTATATTCTGACTGTAATCTATTTATTATGTTTAAAAAGCTAGATTATTGTCAGGCAACAATCTAGCTTTTTAATAGCTTAAATTTTTAAAAGAAGATTATCATGCTTGTCTATTAGTGGATAAATTTCGGGGCTAAGGTTGGGTGTTGATATTAAAACAGTTGCCCTATTGAGTTTGGCGAAAAGTACAGCGCGTGTCACGCTATCGCGTTTGGTCGTACAACTCAGAATCTTGATTGTTACAGTTTGTACCAAACCGAGATATTTACATAATATTTAGGAAGGAGTAATGTAGCTATATCTATTATTCTATATATTATTTTTGTGTTTTGAATAAACATCCCTTAATTAACATTATTGCTTATTTCTGAGAGGAGCTTGTCGAGTGTGTGAGAGTCCATCCCTTATTAGATCAGTATCGCGGTAATCTAGTAGATTGTTGAGCACATAAGGTATGCGGCATCAGTAAAACACAAGCTATTTCCATTGAAGTTAGAGGCTTCATTCATTCCGTCTGTATTTCGCCACGTTTAATTCAAATAGTACCAAGCTATGTCGAATAAATAGTGTTAGCATAAACGATACGCCTTATTTTTTGAGACACATTACAATAATACTTTTGCATGTAGATGATGACTTTCGCACAACTCTTATCAGTCCGGGTTTCCCTCAATCAGTGCTGGATTTTTGGAAGGCTTCCGACTTCATACATCAGCATAATCGATTTACAGAGCGGGCCAAAACACGTTCGAAGAGGAAACCTTTCTAGCCCTGCTAAACGAGCTATGCGTTTATATATAAGCAGAGTCGATTGAGGTCCACCTCCTTAAAGCCAGTTTTGTGATATATAAACGCACCAATGAGAGAGAAAATACACTCGATTTAGAGTAGCAGTCGGTCAGATACAGAGCATTCTTTCTTTCCGAAGATTTGCTACCATCGTATACCACCAGTATAGTCGTCAATTTCTGCACTTTCGTCGTTATGTTTAGCATTCACTTTCAATAGAAATTCTTGCATAATTTCTCGGACTTTCCTCTGATATATATGTATATATATATATACACATATTTCTACGTTATGGCCTTTACTAGGCTGTCTGAAAATGTCTAAAAGGTCCGTTTGTGGCGTGCTCAAATTATTTAATAGTTCCAACACAGAACTTTCTTATGGTACCTTGACCCAGTGAGACCAAGTGAATTGAAGCGGGTGTGACGGAGGGCCTGCCGGTCTTTTGGCTTGAGTAATAGAAAGAAAGCATTAGCCTTGAAATCAGCACGTAGTGTTAATACTCATGTAAATACACAAGGCCCATAATACCGGTGGCATTAGCCTATACGCCAAACAACAAAATACGCAACGAATGTGTGAACAAGTAAAATAGCAAACGAAGGAATATTTAGCATCCTTACTATGAACGGAAGAAGAAAGGAGAGCTGGGTAAAGTTGTAAGCAGTGGCCGCCGCTGTCGTTTTTCGCTGATGGAAATTGTTCTTGCGACAAAAGATCAGTGATCGATATATATGGAAAAATAAGTCACAACGCTGTACGGAGGATGCAATTGCGAAAGATTATCGGTTTAATAAGAGGCGAATGGCTGGCAGGTAATTTCCAAAAGTCAACTCTGAAGTTAGATGAAGCTTCAAAACTATCTGCCTACACATCATTCGGGTTATAGTAAACTGCCGAGCCTGCTATCGTCATAGGTATAGTCTTGACCATCAGATTTAGAAAGGGCGTAAATACACCGAAACGGAAAACGTTTGTCCGTGTAAGAGTAGACATCGATGGCTACCACAGTATCTTTGTGAATAGCGTATGCAAACGGATAATGAGCGCCAACTATGTGCGATAAAGCAACATGTGACAGTTGCGTGTCCAGTTGGTTAAATGAAAAAAAATACCTCTACTAAAGGCCAAGGGCGGAGTTTTGGGCGAATATGAAATTCTTTCGTTTTATTAGGTGGTAGTACTATTTGCCGCCTATATATGCTAACGAAGAATCCAAAGACGGCTACAATGAAATTCTATTAAAAGGAAAAACCGTCTGCTCCTACCTGAGAGCTGTTCTGGCTTCTGCAAATCTGTTCATAATTTTTTGAAATCACATAGTAATATATTATTACGTTCAATATATGAAAGCAGTTTGCCTAAATATACGACAAATCCAAGGTGACTATAAAATAATTTTTTTGGTTGATTTTAGTCGAGGAGGAAGAAGTTGGACAAAATATTTGGGCCTCGTTGGCGCATCTCCCGTGAAACTAGATTTAAGGTGGCCATTGCACTATCGCGCTGTTCGTAACAATAGCTTGTATCACAAAAAATATTTGACCAAAAATCGATCAAAACTACATTAATTTTAATTTAACATGGATCTAGTGTCGATGACTGAGGCTCGACGATATACCGTTTCATCCGCTCTCTTCCTTATACTGTATTTCTTGGTAGTAAAATTGTATTTTCGAGTTACTAGCATTCATGTGCCTTCCAGAGAAGTAAAATTTGGTCAGACTATGTTCAATTTTTCGACGGCATTTTTGATACGCAAAAGATAGAGCACCAACAAAACGTTTGTGCTAGGACCGGGCTCAGTTAGTCCCGCGCTTATCTGCTTGCTCACTAAGCCGCAAGCGGAACCTACGATGTTTGCCGTCGGCCCGAGATGTTGTAGAAGATATAATCGAGTCAGTGTTCAGCGCACATTTCCTTCCGCATATTTGGCTCTGGCCTGCACCTTTTCAACGATAATGCTAGACAACAGAACGCTAACTCAAAAATCTCTCGAATGCAAGCTGTCTATGCCGCTGGTCTGTTTATAGTGTCCACAAACTGCCAACAACTCAAAGATTTCGAAGGAAACTGTATTAAGCGTTTGTCAAATCCAATCATATTTTTAACATTTTACACTGGCAGCATAAGCTTTGATAGCTTCGTTAAACAGTTAATAAATATTAGCACGATGGTTGGTAGATTTTTGGACAAACTATGTGCTTTTGGACAAAATGAGATTATTTGGTTTACTTTGTTTACCGGATATATAGAGTGAGATGACGATAATAGATGCCACTGTTCTACCATTTTGAGGCAGCTTACATCTGGCCTGACGCCTGCCTAGCGTCACAGATTTTCGTGTATTGATTTCGTCCCTAATAAGTAATGCACACTACTTCCACTGTGGGATGCAACCAGAGAGTAGTGTCGTTTTGATTCTGACAAAAGACAAAAGAAAGAAAAGTACATACATAAATATTTTTAAAGCTGACCATCGGCCAACATTCAATATCCACGGTACCACTGTAATAAGACGCGCACTGTACAAGTAAATACCTCATAATAAACGGCCGTACCATATTATTTTCCAAACTTATCAATAAAGAGGTGAAACAGCTTTTTTTCAGAGTACCGTATCTATGGATCTGGTCTAGATAGAAATGGATTAATATCTTTATTTAATAAAAGCCAAAAAGAGGCTTTTCGCGAAGTTATTTATATGCATTATTTCCATATGGCCAACATTGAAATTTGAAGCCCGGCAATTAAGCAGTGAGTTATCACGTTTAGATTTTTTTAGTGCCTGTATCACTAAAATTCGCGCAATTAATTATCCATCGATCGTGACATGTTCATGTATTGTGCCATTGAAGTACAAAAATACAGGACGATTAAGTGGCTCAGGGCGAGCTAAAAGCTTGTTGGTGAGTATATTTTAACTTTGGTCCATATTTGCTAGCGCTCCCTTCTAATAGCATTGTTGCGCTGTCATGTCTATAAACACAGGCACGCAGTTCAATCTTAAACGAGCCTCGCGGTAACGGATACGTGTGTTGCATGTTGTCTTACGATTACGACGAATTAGTACGTTTAAAATTTGTAAATCTGATCCACATGAAAAATTACGATACTTGATAATAATATGATAATAATATATATGTGAGCTAGTTGGATATTTACCATACACGTATACATATATATTATATACTATATACATGAAGGATAATCTGCTATATATATATATATATGATATCTGCAGAATGGTGCAGAAGGTAACAATAGCGGAAAACTATTAGAAGGTAACTTTGGATACCGCGTTCTGTGATGGAGTCAGATTTTTTATTCAGTTATTTTTCATAAATGTTTTGTAGTTATTCTCTATGTTTTCTGGCTGATAATATATCGGTATTAACTTTATGAACAGGGGGTCGACAGTCTGAGAAATTCCATAGAACTCGCAATTTTGAGCAAAAACTAGAACTTTTTAGAATTTTCCGTAAAACCTAACCGTCTTCGAGATATTTGAGGTTTTCTATTATACTTATCTACTTCTATCAAATGAGATTTCCGAGCTTATTAGCCCTAGGGCCCTCGTTCTTACGGTATTCGATAATCTGTTACATGCTTAATAAATATGACATACTTGCCTAAAGTGTTACTATATAGCTTAAATGTTCTCGTTTTCCGATAATAATCTTACATTTACCTATAGTAACATACATGTAATATATATATATACAAAGTCGTTGCTAGCTCTTCGATTGTGGAATCCGTTTTTATACATATATGTAGTTTTATTTTTAATAACAAATTTATATTGCTAATATTCAGCTAGTTGTTATAGAAAATACTTGTTTGGGCTCAACAACTGGGCTCAGTTTTTAATGCATATACTATAATTAGTTCGGGTAGAAATGTATTAAGCAGTACAAAGAAATATAATGAATCAACGATTCGGTGAATATTCAGCAAGGGCACAAATTTAGAAGCAGCTTTCCCTTTGCTTGATCCACTCATACTAAGATACGGAACTACACTTTCGCATAGGAAGATGGTTTGTCTTTCGCTCGGAACTTAAGCGCACGAAGATTAGAATAAAATATAACAAAAGTTCTTGTTTGATCGTGTAACACTCGATACTCAGGTGGCGCTGTAGAGAAATTACGCGGACGACCAAGTAATATTTCATTTAAATCTATAGCAAGTGAGCGCCTTATTGTTTTCGCCGTATTACTTCATTAGGCTTTTAGTGCTTCTGGGTAGGTTATTTGCCAGGGATTTTGTGGCGATAGGTCATAGGTATACTCGAGTTTACAATATTCACACCAAACAGTTTTTGCAACCTACATATTTTTTGTAGGTTAAATTTTATAATTCGTAACTACATGTATAATTGTGTATATGTAAATACTCATACCGTGTTTAATATCTACTTTTTGGGTACGCACTATCCGAGAACGCACAGCAATATCATTCACAAAAACGTTGCACCATGATCGTCAATACACTGCGTGACGGTAGACCCTACAATAGACGGTAGAACGAAATGGTATTACCAATGTTATAGTTATTACGGCTAACGTTAATGACTTACAGCCTTTGTAATGTATGGGTTCTTGTACGGCTAATATGGGTAGGCGCATCATAAGAAAATCGTTATTTTGAGTCAAAAGCTGTTTTCTTTTGAGCATTTAATTCGAAAATAATAGACGCTCGGCAAATCGCAGAAATAAAATGAATGATAAAAATCATTCATTTTATTTCTGCGATTTCGTTAAAACGTTAACGAAAACGATAAGGTTTTCGTTTGTCCTGCCTCCGAAGCACCACAACACATGACTGAAAATAACTGGCCGATGAGCCAGATTAATAGGGAAATTTATACATTACGTTTGATTCGTCTCAACAATAACGGATTGCATGAGACTTAGATTTTAGGCTTGACAGAGTTCTACTGCTTACACTGTTCATATGATTCGGAAAGTACCTAAATAGCTAAGCTAGTCAGTTGCACAACGGTCATTTGCGGTAAATAGCCAATAGCTTCACAAGAACTCCAATGTTCCGCAGGAAATGCAATAGCACAGAAAATGTAATGTTATGAATATTTGAAGAGACAGAAAAGAGATGCTTCGAAATAAAACTTACTGATATGAACTATGTACTTATGAATGCCGGTCACGTACCGCTTCCATTAATAAGTCCCCCTTAAACACTGAAAATATATGTATAATTCCACATAAATTACTGAATTACAAAGCTAAAACTTTTCAGTCATACTTAAATATATATAGTCCTAATGTCACTGCTTGTGGCTTGGAAAATGCTCACCCCTTATAATAAATTGAAAAACAAATAGAATTAAACCCTTACAGCATTCAAAAGAGTAGAGCATATTCAAAAACTTAGATTTCGTTTTATTTTTTATGGCTTATAAGTCACCTAAGATTTCTTTTCAATATCAGATTTTTTTC
>MNPL01006330.1:6752-38136 GCA_002081605.1 Tropilaelaps mercedesae | reverse complement strand
CATTAATACATATCTTCCTCGTGGTATACATATATATATATATATATATATATATATATATATACATGCTACTTCTTAATAATACAACATATCTTAGTGTTAAAATGGCTAAGTTCAAGCAATAAGCCAGATTAACAGGCTAGGCTAGTCTAACTACAGCTAAATAGGGTAAGTATTGCAATTACGGATAAATTAAGGTTAGTACAACATTGTCGCCAATTCAAAGCCAATTCGAAACATCCCTTCCATGTTAAACTCTATTTGTGTTTAAAGTTTGCCCAAATAATGCAAAACATTCTTAAACTTAGTTTACGTACGACGCTGTCGTCATCATCGAAAGTAAGATAATTGATACATTAGCCTTGTTTTTTATTTTAGACCTGGAATGGGTCATTATTTCTGCCTCGATCCATTCATCTAAGCAAGAGGCATCGAGATTATCCAATAAAAGAAGGCATACAAGATTGTCTGTACATCTACTTGCACGTAAGATGGTGAAAGAGTCTGCAACGATAGAACAGCCAGACTGAAATGTTTCAATAGCACTATCACCATTCGTTGTATATACCTTGTGGTTTTACTCAATAATCACCGGTGCTAGCACACAGGCTAGCAACAGCTAACACTTTAGCTAACATAGCATACGCCTTTCTTGCCAAGACTTAATGCCAGTCGTCTTGTAAGCAAATAAAGTTTGCTTATTTGAATCCTCAGAACCTCCACCTAAGTTTAAATAAGCATTGCCAAAAGAACACGTTTTGAGCACTCAATATTACCAATTAATCTGCGAGAGGTGTCACATGTAACCAATTAAAAAAGAGACTGTTGTGTCGATAGATCTGAAACGACAACACGTTTTACGTGTTGTCTCTCTTCGCAATTTCTATGACTGGACAAATAAAGTAGGAATAAAAAGGAACATTCTTTGTCATATTCATTTTGTGGTGTATTGCTCTGAACTTCAAAACGGTGCACTCTAATGCAGGTCGAAAAAGCAATAAGAAGAATTTAAAGAGCAAAATATACTGAAAAGCATTCCTAGTTTTTTTTATAAGAAAGATGTCAACCAAACAAGATAGAACAACTTACATCTCAATGCCAACAAAAAGATAATTTATAATATCTAGCATCAGTAATATAAACCTATAAAGGCCACTGTAAATGGTTCATCCTAGACACATTCTTAAATAATTCAAATAATTAAACCAGCAAATAATTGGTTTAGTGTGACACAAATAGCTGCTGTGTTGAAAAATAATAGCTTAGTGAATATTGTTTTCACATGACACTTCTGAATCATGCACTTCATTGACATTGATAAAAATTTATCGGATTTGACCGGACGGTAAGAAGAACAGACACGAACGACAAGTTGTTTCATTGAGTTACAAAGAACAAATATTCTAACCATAAAAATTTTTTGACATAAGAGAGGTCGATGTCAGTTTCCACCTCATATTCTTAAACAGTTTCACCAATGCTAGCGTTGGCTGGCCATATTAAACCGCATAACCACGTACAGTATTTTTGTAGACCATCTGAGGATGTTACCCTGGCGTTATAGAATTGTCCAACGTTTGACTCTGCTAACAGGTTGATCGTAATTGATCGAATTTGTTGGACTACGAAATTCAACCGGTCACTGTGTTAATATCCTTGCTTTTGCGGCTTTCTATATAAGTAACCCTTTTAGGTGATCGCCTACACGTATCTCCGCCATATGGGGAGGTTACCACCCTTCAGCATACTAGTAATTGGGTACAGTAGTCGAGCTTGATGGCTTCGCGCGTTCGCGTACGCCGTGCTACCGGAGAAGACACGTAGGTGCACGGGTTCGATCTCTGCCATTGCACACTTACATTTATGAGGTCCTGCAAAAGGCGCTACCATGGATGTAGGACTCATGGTCATCCTTAAAAATATTGTTGTACCATACTAGTAATAGAACCTGCGGGTTTGATAGTACGATCGGTGGCACATCCGTAAGGCGTTGTATAGATTCAGGTTTAATATAATCAAATAATTTTAACGCAACACAATGAAAAACACTACGCAACAAAACTGAGAAGATTGGCATCTTGGCATTATAATTATTACTATAGAACCCAATAGCGACTCAACTTTACCAAATTGGACACAAAAAGAGGAAGCAAGTTTCATTCATCATCACATAACACTTTAGCAGCGGAATGACGTAAGTCTACGAGAGTATAAAAGCACTCAAACGGTTCAGCTATTTTTTGCTTGATTGTGTATAAAGTGGGATACCCACGCCTGTGAGCGGTTGTTGGGGTATTCTTTTCTACTTATATTGCGATTGCTACACGAGAACGTTTAAGCACCAAAGCAACAAAGTATACGTTAATGGAGCTTCTGCTATTACTGTAACTCACGCCACACTTCCAATGTCCAACAACAGCGCGCTGTGACTGGAACGGAGTCTGCAATGATTCCTCGCAGCAGTAGGAAACAGCAGTGTTTTGTAATACAAGCAGGAACAGCACCAGATGGCGATCTTGGTCTTGTTTTGCCTCGTACTCTCTGCTTGTCTTTAACCTCGTTTCGTCTCACCGCTTATATAACTGCTGCCACCAATACTACTACTACAGCCGCATACTCGTGAACTCGTAAACATACGCACACACCAGCTAATGCCGTGCGTCGACGGTGATGATGTCCGCGCTTGCGGCAGCAAGCGGCAGTGTTAGGCACGGTTCTTCCCTTACGTTCACTCACACGGCGGAGTCGGTCAGTCACTGACGTAGTCGTCAGCGTTTGTCTGGTCCGCAGACGGCTGTGTTGACGCGGTCAGCCCCCGACGCCATAGTGGGTAAACGAACAAGACACACAGCTCTCTTCTAGAATAGGCGGCTGGACTGGACGACAATGTCGTGATGGCTATGCGGCTGACTACAAGACGACTGTGGTCGGCACCACCACACGCGCAGCTACTGTTACAGCAGGCGATGGCAACAGTAAGCGCTAGGAGGCTGCATCCATGTCTATCTAATGCCAGAACAGCAGCAGAGTCTAGCAGACGGACAGAAGCATGAGCGCCAATTGTAGCGGTTGCAGCGGCAGCAGCTGTTAAGGTAAAGCAGAATCAGAGGTAGGCAGCTCCGTGATGAACCTACGGAAATACAATAGGGCTGCCATAATTACCAGAAGGAACTGCAAGGCAGAGCTGTTTGATTGGACAATGTCAGCAATCAATTTAGGAAGGCCGGTCGTTAGTATTGCCGCGAAGTCATCCCATACGAAGGCCATGGTACAAATAGTTCCAGTAACAACAGCTACGTTAACGAGTGAATTGTCGCCAGCTGAAGGAAACTGGCCAACTTTTCCTAATATTTTTTCCTTTTTTTCTGAGTTTTTTATGTTTCTCTCCCTCGCTATCGCGATGTTATGCTACCAACATAACCACGCACCTCAATCACATAAACACTGCGGGAGGGTAACGTAGGGAGGGCTCCCTCACAGTCGTGAAAAGAAAGGGTAGGGAAAACCCTTACCCTTTTTTCTGCGGCTTATGAGAAAGGGGCCTATTCAAGAACTCGTATTTACATTCGTGAATCGAGGAAAGGTAAAAGATTCTAAAAGAAAAAGAAGGAATCAACGGAACATGCGAATGCGGAGATTGACAGACCCATCTCTGGACTTTCTATCCCCCTAAATATGAACAAAAATGTTGTTAGAGAGAGGGCCACGCGAATCGAGCATTAGCAGGTAGCTTAGACGACTCAGCTTTACTACTGTTAGTTTCCACAATGCAAGCTCATGGATGTCTCAACCACCGAAGCACTGCACTATTACCGTGACTTTGTGAAGCGCTAATAGTCTCTACCTTCAACGTCATGATGGATGTACTTGTAGTAGGTTGCGAAAATAGAGAATGACAGCTCACTCACGGTTTTATACAAATACGGCTTTAAATATTGAAATAGGTAGTGGGTTTCTGATATTCAACAGCAAATGATATTCGGTAGCAAGTGTATCAAACAATCAATCCTGTTGCTTTAAGTAACATTGTAGTTGAATACTGGTAAGTGTCTGGTTATAATTCGTTTCAAAACGTAAGAGTCCTGCGTTAGGTTACCTGTTACAGGACAGCTTTGGGGATAGATTTCATTCAACAAGCGAAGAGTTATCTCGCGAAAGAGGCAATGTTAAGTACTACAATTACGACAGCTATTTTTTGCTCATACGTTGATTAAACCAGTTAAATATATCACTCCATAGATCTCTACAGAATCCACCGAGACATACTTGAATCATTTAAGCCCAAAAAGCATTTAGGCCTCCAGAGGCTTTTAATGAAAGAAGAAGACTGGCCGTCTTGGAGTGAAAGCCAGGTTCTGTGTGCGTTTGCCAAAAGCAGACTGATCGGGACGCTATATTAATAAAAAAATCCGCTTCCTACGTCGACATAGGTCGGCTTGAAAAAGAAGTCGTCTCTAACCTACAAAACTTCAAAATCACCAACTACCGCGTTTTTCTCAGCGGGGATGTCAAAATCTCCTTTAGGAAACTTTTTTGCAGCTCTTAGCCAGATAAAAGCAGCGGAAGGACCGGTCGGATTATACAGATCTATGAATAAACGTTTCGTTATTCTAAACATAACTGAGGAAACCCCTACCGAAGAAGTAAGAACTACAGTGGACAAGACTGCAGGAGTATCAAACACCTACGACCTTGACTTTTGGAGCCCGGTCCAAAATAGACGCTTCTTTATGGTCTTCGCATTATGCTGCCAACGGTGTCAAAGGGTTGTCTCTGGAGGAAGCCCCTACAGAGCTGGCGCTGTCATTAGTGCCAGGCTGCCTCTCACATTGCGAAGAATTACAAAGATCCCCAGGATTCCTACAAATTGCATCACAAAACCTTGCCGCTAGCTTAGCAGACTATCCGCTTTAACGCACACACGCACGCACACAAAGAAGCCCATACCTACAGGAAAGTTCCGTTTGTCATCAGAAAAAAATACAATTTTCTAATTCCTTATGAAAATTGAGACAACTGCAAGTTTGCAGAAGGGATATATATATATATATATATGTATATTGGGCGATAGACATTTTCAACCTTTTTGCCTTTATTATTTATAGGTTTATATTTAATGCAAACGGTTTCACAACGACGACAAGGGCCGTCCATGCTGGTTGCCTGTCGCAAAGCCGAAACCCAAACAGAAAACAGTGATAAACTATTAGTGAATATTTCTACTATTGATGGTTGAGCCAAAGGGCATTCACGGCGAGCGCTATGGTTCACGGATATTTAAGCAAATAACAAATCGATTCAGAATATGCGACGCGAAAAAGGGATGTGGAAGCCATGCATATTGCCATTGACATCCATTGCCATGTATGACAAAAGTCCATGTTTGCTACAAACTCTCATCTCGAAAGATAGGGCCTGGTGCTACTAGGTAAATATTGACTCTTTAGCAATAGATAGAACGAAGCTCACCATGTTTTCCGCTTACCTCAAATAGATAATACCTCAAATAAATTTTAAAAGCTAATAAATGTAGGTTCTCTATTTTCGCTTACATTTATTCTTAATAAAATACGGCTACTTTTCAAATAATCACGTGTACTTATGAATATAAAAGCCCGTTATTTCAAGGAGGCTTTCCATGGTGGGGACTAAACAATTTTACTTTCAACGATCATTCCACCATATATACATATCAAGTTTATGCAAAGTGGAATTAACATTTAAATTAAATTTTTTGTCATATCAGTCGCTAATTAATAAGAAAATCTCTTATATGAAACAACTACAATACCTGATAAAATTTCTGAAGTTATGCTCTTATGATTAAGCTAGCGGAGCTACAACAGAGGAGATGACTATATTAAAAGCGGAACAAATTCGCTTTGAAGAGGTTACAAATATATATTTAGAGCTAAAACAAATGTCGTAAGAGTAATAAGATTCGTATGTAATACGTACAATCACATATGTATTCATAAATGAAATTAATTATTAATAATTAAAAAAATTCTCAAAAGATTAGGTGAGCTTTCGAAAATTGACTTCAAGAATTGAGCAATGAGAAACAGAATGCAACGTTTATTTAAGATAGAGAGCTAGATTTAGCAATCAGCACGTGCTGGAGTTCCAGTGTGAGATGAAAGTTTCTGGCCGTGGGTGAATTTCTGGGAAGGGCTTGTACGTTTAAAATCAATTATATGCGGTGTGGTAGAAAAATGGTTGTGTGAACCTGAGTTTGAGAATACATATAATTCATAATGGGATGGCCAAAATTACTAAAACGAGAAAACAGTAGTTTTCAATTTCCGGGATAACGAATTTATTCCGCGTTTTCGCCGAAACAAATGCACAGATAGAGCTCGGTGGAGTGAAAATACTATCCCATTACAGGTGGCCGCGAAGAACACTGACAATCACGGCGAGGGTGGAATGCCCATCTATGTTGTATCGAATATACGAATATAATCGCTCAAATATACGAACAATTTGGAAGTCTGAAACTCGCTTTCATCTAATTCCGCGGGAATCACTTAGAGGAGAGTATGTACCTGAGCACGCATCGTTGTTATGAATGTTTTGTAAGTGTCAATATATAACATTTTGCACCAATAACTTTTTTGAACATGAGTCTTTATTCCAATATTTGCTTGAATTCCAGAATACACAGACAGGTGTTGCTGAATGCGCACAAATGTTCATAACTTCCCTAATAGAGCATTTATCAGACTCGTGTTATTTTAAAAAAAAGCGTACAATTAACACATTGAGGAATAATTGACTTTATAGCGAAAGTCAATTTCTATATTATATATATATATAGTCTATAGCGAGTCTATAGAGCGAAAGTCTATAGCGAGACTTTAAAACTCAAAAGTTGCACATATGAACACTTTTTTGTTCTAGCTTAAATTGAAATCCTTTTTCCCGTTTGGATCACGCAATGCGCTCTTATATCCAAGCTGTGGTGACCTGTGTGCGAGCTTATCAATAGGTTACCCAATCTATTGGAACAGTCTCGGTGTGCAATGGATTAAACCAGATCTGAAGTAAAATCTTAGCATAAGTACATAAATACAAAAGTAGCATAAGAACAAATAGTTTACTCGATCAATTGGTACAGTATCGGTGTGCAATGGATTAAACTGCTCTGAGGTCAAACCTTAGCATAAGTACAAAATTAGTATAAGAACAGAAGTAATTTTACATGTTTAGGGCGTTCACAATCATCTCCTAAGCAACAGGTGAGTTGGTCACAATGAATTACTCTCCATTTAGTTTTCAACCTAGAGCTCGTCGTAAGTGGCGATGGGAGAAACTGGGATAAGCAAAGGGGGTCGGTCAGCGGTATTTGAGCTGGCATGAGGATTTCGTGGCCCAGTACGCCGCCTGCTATAGATAGGGCTGCCCGTGGGAAGATTGCCGACCCATCCGCATGTAGCTCAGGTGCTCAGGCGATTTCTGTCTTGACTTTGCCAAGGGGTTGAGACCAGTAGCATTCGACAAGTCCCCTCACTCACTTTACCTCGCGAGATGAGCCTTCGCTCGCAGCTGACAGAGGGTGTGGAGTTCATTCACTTTGGAAGTCAACGAAAGTCAAGCAATAGTCGAATTTAATGCCTTCAGGCTGTCATCGTTTTCGTTGCTTAGGCTGTGAAGCTAGACTAAAAAATAAGCAAAAAATGCCGAGGAATTGCTGATCCTTCTGCCAATGATCTAGGTAAATAAAAAAATCCTTTAAAAAATATAGCGCAACGACAATAGAAGCCATTTCAACGCAGTCAGTGATTTGGAGAGCAAAAGTAGAATTATACAAGCTGTACGTAGTAGTGTAGCACTGTGTAGAAATGTGCAGACTGTTCTACGTGTATATAGTGGTGGTTTTAGAGATAATAAAGAACAACTAAGAAATATAAAAACAAGACGCGAAACAAGCGGATACGACAGGACAAAAAAACAGTGCGCCGATGGAGCAACAGAAGGGTATGTTTACAATCTAATACAGTCAAGGAATGTCATTCAGATCATTATAAGCCGAATTATGAATTTATGTTTTTCGAATAGCTAAATGACTGTTTATTACAGAAACTAACGAAAAGAAGGTAAACAGGGTACGTGTAAGTTTATTTGGATAGCTACCTAGACTTATGTCGTAAATCATCTTGATTCAAAAAATGCCTTTGTCTTTCTGTCGAACACTGTACGGGTTTATCCAAGTTGGAACTTTTTTGCCCGTGAAAAAGTAAAGCAGGTTTGACAGTCATAATTCTGCTCCTAGCCAAATGAACATTAAAATGACTAAATAAATTTGAGATTATCCTAGTCCTGAAGTCTTGTTATTCACTGGAATCAGAACTGGAAATATTTAGCTAAAAAACATGAACTGAATGTACGTAATTATATGAATTAAACGAATAGTAGCTTTGTAATCGACGTCGGACAGCATTAACAAGGTACACTCTATAGTTTTGCTATTATTATCCAACAAACGTCAGCAATGCATTATCTCGTCATGTGTACCTTCATTCAACCGTGTCATTCAACTGAGGTGTTTTTTCTGGCGGCTTGTTCTTGGCTATTCCGTGAAAAAGTGGCGAATTCGAGGAGGCCCGAATTGATCTTTGGTTCTTCGCTGGGTTATTCGCCATTGAACGGCATGCTACTTAACCGTATCGGCTTTTTGTGGCCAACTTATAGTACCACTAAGTGTTCCGAGGCACTTCTTGGAGTAACTGACAATTTAGATTAGTAGATTCGAAGCCCTTTAGCATAAAATATTAACTGGAGATAAATATTATAGGACTTAAACCATTCTTCATCATGTTGGATCCGGTCGGATGGGTCGCGAAATAATTCGGTGTAAGTAACCTACGCTGTAAGGTACATTGTACGGCGATAATACCGCAGATTATTCATTTAATAAAACATACGGTTATGACTCAGACGATCGTCTTGTGGACATATTTAGTGAAATGAATCAAGTAACGTCAAGTTGTAGAACAATAAAAAAAATAGTTACATCAAAATCAGCCAGTCATTCTCTACCCCTTGGCGAGTTATTATTTGAATTTTTGACTCCAGCCGTAAAATAAGTTTTAGCCTGAGCAGGCTATATTAGTACTGAGTGGTTGCCTTATGGGCTTTTAAACTTGTTTCCCTTCTATAGCCTGATTTAAACTGAATCGCGCTTATGCTTACGTGCTTACGTTATTTTAATTGTCGTTGTAAAGAATGTGCTAAAGTATCACTATATTTAATGTCTTACTAATGTTATACGCCGTTACCCTCAATAAAGCACAATAACAAATATAAAAAAAATAAGGCTTCCTCTATCGGTGAATGTGAAGATGCAATATAACACGCAAAGATATAAAACACAACACGCAAAGATTTGACGTAATGCCAGCTCATACAATACAAAAAAGAGCAAGCTTTTTCAGATTTTTTTCTTATATCTTAAAGAGCGTATCTGTTTATGTGATGACATTCTTTTGATCTTGGCGTTATAGAATCGTGTAGTTATGTTTAGCACATAGCTTTATGAGGCATTTAGATCTCGTACGACGATGTCCTGGCAATTCAGGGTACTCGTAAGAAAATTTGTTAAAGAATACCAGGATTTTAACGGGAATCTAACACTAGTTGCAATTGACATTTAGTCAAATTTTCGAAAATTAATGAAAATATTGGGCGGCGCTGCCCTGCTACCACAGCATAAGGTATTGGTGTCAGCGTTTTCGTGGTGGAAATTTAAATATTGAATATAACCGAGGAGAAGACAACAAAATGCGAAATGGGTTTTTCAAGAACTAACCCTAGGCCAGATGGAAACCTGTGCAGTGCGTTGTAACTTAAACGTGTAAAACTATAATCAGCATACCGTTGCAATAGATGAGACATAGGCCAGTTTCTACCGACCCCCCAAAGGAGATCAGGCTTGAAAATGGTTGCGAGAAGGAGAGCATTTTCATTGGTAGCACTGAAGTAAATACGAGCTTCAAGTAACTATGGTTCGTAAAAAGAACGAACGGGAGGTGGTACAGACAACGGATGTCTCAGTGACTTCTGGTTCTGTTTTCCCTACTCTTCATATCCCGCTGAAGTCGTCTTTAAGCATTCCTCGTTTCCCCTTAGTGCATCCCCATCGGATCTATACCCCCTTTCGCGAAAACTTCCCAGAGCAGGCTATTTAGCTACAGCTTAGTCGTTTGGGCTGGGGGCTTTCTCGGGCTAGATACAGAATGAGGCTTCCCATCCGACGCCATCCGGGGTCTCTCCATCCGCATTAGCCTCTATATTTAAGGCCCCCATCCGCCCTTTACACTGAAAGCCCAGACACCGCCGCCGTCGCTACCACTACTCACACTGCCGCCGCCATGCTTCTGTCCCACTCCTGATACTGCTTGCCTGCCCGCTGCTGGCTGGTCTAACTCCCAACATGCAGCAGCAACTGTGTGGCTAGATTGCCCAGCGACTGAGTGGCGGAGCGCCAACCTTGTCTGTACGGCACAAAACGTGTAAAGGGGCTACTCCATAACCACTGGAGCCACCGTAAGCCACCGCCATCGACAGCACGCCGGTCAGATGTTCAGTGCCACGTCGGGCTTACTTAGCACGCAATTGGTGAAGAGAAATATCATACGCGGCAACTACAGATCCGGTCGATTGGCGGTTGTGATAACGTTAGTGTGCAGAAGCAAGAAATAAGCACGCAAAGGAATAGCATTGTTATGTTGTGCCTAGTGTGCGAAAGAATGTTTGGGATATAAAGAAAAACCCCATTTTATAGCATGCTACTTTATTGCGTAATATGCGTAATAATGTTTGGTAAACTTAATCGTATTGAGTTTGCTTAAGCAATCCGTAATTGTTAATTGCCGGAAAAAATATAGTGCGTGTTTGTATATTTGTCGCTGTCTGTGTACAACGTGACGCGTGTAACAGTAAAGGTGGCAAATAAAGTGGTGCGTGACCCAAAAGACGCGAAGGGGAGTTTCAGTGGTAGCCATCTGTTAGAATGGCTTCTTGTTGGCATAAAGGAAAAGCGGATGACTTCTGTGCCGATCCGCATTTTCACCTCAGCACATGCAGGTTATGAGAATTTCTTTAAAAAAAAACAATGTTAAACAACTAATATATCTATCGAACGCAATTTTGTTATTTCCGGAAGACATTGTATTTTCCTGTACTTGAGAACTTTTCTAGAACACTTTCGATGACACATAGGCTTTTGAATCTGTAAGCAATAAATGCTTTAATTATACCTCGCCTTCATTCACCTTACATAGCTTGATACTTGAGTCATGTTTTAATGTCACTGGTCCCAAAGGTTCTTGTTCAATTTTTTCTGACAACTCATGACAATTTTTGCTAAACGTCGACGTTTTACATTTATAACGTTACTTATGTCGTTATGGAATTGTGAGATTTTTAATAATACTATCGTGTTGGCGGAAACATTTCTAGCTTAAGAATTATCTTGAAAACATAAAGCAAGCATTTTAAAAAATACCTGTTTGTCTACTAAATCCAGCAGGATCTGGAAAGCTTTTAAGCGGGACACAATCTTCCTAATTTGCCTTTGGGTCGAGAATTTTTTCTGGTCTGCTTTTTCCATCGTTTTACTTCCAGACCCGCTACTGTGTCAGCTATAACCATTTGTAGCCAGCTGTATAAAAGAGAATTCGACACGCGCGGATTTGTCTCTATTTTCGTAGAGATAAATTATTTTCAATGGAACTACTGGGATTAGGTGTTTTTTCCGATGTATGCTTCCAATAATTACGTAATAGTGAATGCAATAGTCTTACCACAATTATTCTAGAGAAATCATACTAAAAAAATCTCTGAAAAATTTTGTCTTATAAAGGAAATCTCAAGTGCTCATTATTTGGACAATTATGACACACTGTACATCTTTTGTTTCATTTGACTTGTCATCCGGACATGGAATACGTCTTGCGCTCATATTTACAATACAAATTTCTATTTGCTGTCATTTGGTCAGTCTTGTTGACCAACTCTTCGCATATATCACCTGTCCGACCTTTATCACTACATGCCGTAATAGTCTGGAAGCTCTCGATGAATTTCCGCAAAGGTTTGTCGCAGGAGATATCGATTAAAACCGAAGGGAAGGTTAGTTGGCTTAGCATCTAAGCAGTTCAAGCAGAATCATGTTTGCTGTGGTAGCTGCAGTTTCGGGATTAATAGTGTACTATCGACTACAACGATGGCCTTATGCAAAGGCGGGCGGGAAAGATTAATGAGATCAAATGGAAGCTGCTAACGTGCCTCAGGATCGTCCAAATAACCAGTCACGTGCATTTAATCCAGTTTGTAGCTAACAGAGTTATGGAGCTCACAGTAGCTGTGGCAAAGGCCGGAGTGGCTACCTTATTTGTGACACTTGCCCCATGTCCATCGCCGCCGCCTTAATAGACAAACTGGAAATATCGAAAAAAGTTCTTCGTCGTAGACTTTTCACAAAATATTATCAATTAAATTGCCTATCAAACCAACAGCTTGCGTGTGTTTAAGGTGAGCATATTTCAACTATGATGATGTCCTGACATCAATTAAATTGAAACTTCTCTGGAAAACAATTTTTCCGCAGAAGCGTTAATAAGAATAACGCCTAGCAATATTGTAATCTATTTGGAGGGTTTAATAAAATACCATGCGTCATGTCGACACCTAGCTTCGTATCGCAAATGCTCTTGACGGTTCTATAATAATCTAAGCAACAATAGGAATTTTCGATAAAACCCTAGGTGCTTTTCAGATGTAACATAATCACTTTGGAGGAAAGCGATCGCGCTTGAGATTGAAAAATGAATAGAGTGTGAGTTGTTGAAAAATGAATAAGAGTGTGTGTTGTCTCGAATGTTTTCGTGTCTGTTGTTGTTAGTTTCGGATTTTGGACACCTCGAAGTGTAGAAATGTCGCTTCAATGCTAGCAGAATATATTTGCCAGAGCGTATTTTGAGTGTATACAGTAGCAATACTTAAATCGAATTCCGTAAATGGGACGCGTTTTCCGAGATTGTTCAGTCACTTGCTGGATATGGTATACAAACACTTTTCGGTCCGCAAAAAAGGTTTGTACACTCCTCTGTTTTAGAAAAATGGAAATACTTAACCCTGCTCATTTTGATAATGTCTAACGTATTCTGTTTATAGAAGCACGACGTGAAATAAACCTAAAATGAAATAAGCAAAATACTTTTATTGTCAACAAACCATTTAACGAACGCTGGTGTGTCAGCGGGTGAATTCTTTAGACGATGCAAAAAACCAACCGATAACATGAAAAGAAATACATAACGATCTTAGAGCAATAGAAAGCACCATACAGCCCAGAGATCTAGCAACCCTGCGGAGTTGCACATTATGTATATACATATAAACATGTAATAGTTGTTAAAAAACTTATTATTTTAAGATAACTACGGAAACAAGTATGCTGTCATCGCCAATACATAGCACAACATTTATCTATTTTAATCAACTTTTATTCGGGCAGAATCCGGTATACAAGTACTATGAATTTTGCGGCATATACCAGCACCAAATAAAGGTGTATTATTATATTTAGACGATCCAGAAAATTACATACAAGCCAATCCAATATCAACTCCTAAATTTCTTCAGAGAACTTTAATGGTCGAACTTAATGGTTTTAGTTTATTTGTAAAACATTTAGCTACCCATCAGAAATTCAAAGAGTCCATACATTATGAATGTAATGTAAATATATCTAATCTCTTTGATGAATACACCAGGCTGTACGGTTAAATTCGGGCCTTAGGATACCACACATTTTACTATCTTACCTATTCTGTCTTTTCAGTCGAAGTTATGCTTAGAATGTGTACAAGATTTTTCGAGCCACCGTATCAATTTTCGTTACTCCAATTTTAATGCGTGATGAAACTTAGGGCTTATAAAATAAGCCGTCCTTTTGTTTCCCTGTTGATTTTTCGAAATAATTAGGCTTTCTGACTCTGTAGGCCATAGCAGCAAACAAGTACAAAATCCATTACCATTCTAATTCCGAGGTCCCTTGCTGGATTTACCAAAACCCACATCGCTAAATGTATATTCATTGGATTGTTGATTACAGAACAGGATCATACACTTCTGTATCTTAGAAATAATGTCTTTAACCACGTATCAGAGAGATATCGCGTCAATCCCGCTTTGAATTAGATTTCTTTCACTTGCGTCATCTATATGTTCATAAAATATTAAGCCGTCAACGTTAGGCTTGTACTACAAACCTGTAAGGATTACAGTTCCCTGCCGTACACATGAGAAACAAGCTTCTCCGGAACTGAAAATATCATCATCTTGAATAACATGGAGGCCGCAATCGTTCAGGTAGCTCCGCACTCACCTGAGAGCAAAGTCAATCCCAATGGTAATAAGCTTCCTGGTTAGTGCGTCGCGGTTGAGTCGGTTAAACACTGCAGAAATTAAGTACACGCAGTCTATTTTTTCAGGCATGGTCCTAATCACCTCGTCAGGAATCTATAATGGTTGGGAAGTTTGTGAGACCTTCATAACTTGGTCGACAAGTATTTTTACTTGTACAATGCGATCTACATATTATTGAGCAACAGGATGGTAGTTATCCACAGCTTACCTAAATTCCTAAAAATAGACACAACAATAAACACTCTTCGAAAAAATTCATGGTCATTGCAATTCTACGATCTTATCATGATCACGCAGAGTGGCTTCCCAAACACAACTACAACATATTTGTAGGACTTAAAAGGATCTTTGTCGGGTGCATTCGGAGGGTATATTTTACTTTTTTCACAACTAGATCCCTTGTAGCCGTGATAGACAGGCACTTAATATCACTCGCAGACTTGACTAGGCATTTTGGAAAACAACTTGTAATGAAAACTGAGCCAAAGAGTTCTTTCAATGCTTCGGGTTTTGCTGGATAGTTTGAAATGAAAGTGCCATTTACCTTTATAAAACCGAGTACCTCTCTAGCTTGTATTTTTCTATTAGCCTATCTAAAAGCTCTCTCGAGTCTTTGAAGAAAAGCGTTTTACACAAAAAAAAAGATTTACACAGTCCATAGTCATCTCAAAGCCAAGTAATTCTTGTAAGAAATTAGTATGGTAATGAAGTTTCTTGGAGCGAGATTTTCTGGAGATGTGTTGCAAGTAATTAATAAGACCATTGAACATACCGCCACATTGCCATAATAGCCAAAAAATCTGGCCTATTTTACAAAAAGTTTGCTTTTATTAACTCGTAACCACACTTATAAAAGTTTTTCAATTGCCGCTCGACAGGTAATTTAATTTATTAAAATACAGATGTTGCTATGTCATATAAAAAAAGTCCAAAGAATTTAACAATTCGATCAGTCTTTATCAAGGCATACCTACTGTTTGACGCATAATAACGGACAAAACGTGTAAAGCTATCTCAGGAATATACATCTAATGCAACAGCCTCTACGTTCTTAGTGATCACAAACTAAAGCTGCAACACGCAATAAGTTGTGAAGATCTTTCGTAAAAGCTACGTGAAGCTTAATGCAGAAATAGAAAAGCGCTAATCAATATAACGTGAATGGTGTACACAAGATCGGAGAATATGTGACGGTGGCATATATTTGCCTGACACATGCATTTAAATACGAAATAAAGCTGAATTTATTACCTTGATCTTCATATGGTGACCGCTTTACCACTTTATAGCTATATCGACACGCTTCAGTTCAGGATATGGATTAATCTAGTTACAGGAAACTACACACGTAACTTATTTACGTAGTATATTTTTTGCAACAGTGTGTAACAATGTGTAAGGTTGTGGTGCTGAATGCACCCTAGAAGATGCACTCTAAAGTTTCTGTCAAGCTATAATATACTTCGGTATGAAAAATACATAATACATGTATTTTTCAGACCAAAGTATATTATAATTTAACAGAAACTTACATTCTTATATTGAGTACTACAATGTTTGAGTTACGGACACTGGAATATGTATGGTAATTACGTACTGCCGCGGTGGCATGATGAATAACACGCGGCGTTCAAATCAGGTTGGAACCTCGCTTAAAATACATTATTCTTTAAGATTTATCGAGCCATTTATATCAACATACTAAATCAAATAAATTCTTCGGGGACCCTCCTTTTTTACCCACTATCAACTATGACATTTAGCGAGGGCAAATGATAACTTCCTTCTTTGTAATCAATCTACACTATGTCAAAAACATGCAGAAGGTTTATTGCAGGGTCAATGGCCCAGAACAGTTACCTTATAGCAGAAATGTAATATGAGTAATAATGGTTGCCGCAATTATGGTTGTGATAATAGAAAAATAGAAATGTGGATGAATTATAATACGTTGTAACGCCGCGGTGTAAGAATGGTTCATCTACGGCGAGTAACATTCTGCACATTCACATAAAATACTAAAAAATCCTACACCGCATATACATATAAATAAAAGTATTTAATCATCCCGGAAGAAAAATACTCCCAAGATATGAATGTTGTCGCTTAAATCATCGTACTGACATTATACTAATTGATGTAGCTTCCATTGTATTACTTCTACTTCACACGGTGGTCCTGAAGGACACATTACGGACTTTTCAGAAGTATGTAAATAAAGTCATCAGTAGGTCTCTTAACAATCGATTGGGGTATACGATTACAGTAGTTTAGGCATCCAAAAGAAAAAATATTGTCGGTTTTGATGAGTTCCCACGGTTCACTATAGAACAAAGTTAATTCAAGCTCTTCGCTGAAATTACCTTCCAATCATTTCCTTGTGTCCATAATTCGTGGATGGGTTGCTGTTTCAACGGGCAATAAAATCTCAGGCAGACCACTCTTCAGAATACTATCGGACGAAACTGTTTCATTAAAGCTAATTCTGTCCAGCTATATTAATGAAGCAAAAATTTTAAGTAAGTTGCTTTACCAGTATTAAGTTGTTATGCAACTCTACAAATGCAACGATTATTTACATCAAATGGAATCTAATGCTTTAAAGACCAAGTTGCCAAAGAATCTTCACCATCCAAATATGTTTACGGGCACAACAATTTTCGAGCTTTAGTAACAATAAAAAAATACTTCTCTCCGCTTGCTTTTTTTAGATTTACTATACACTAGCCTATTGAGGATGCGATATCCTATGCACAAAACTGCAGAACCCAGCTATTTTAAACGCGTACACTAACCAGTTATTGTAGTGGCAGCATATGACCTGGAAGCATGAAGCATATTTTCATCATAGACCAATCATCATCCAAATGGGCACGGTATATATTAATTCACTTCAGCCCTTTTTGGGATCTATGCCACAATTGTTGTTTATAGAAAGCTACTTTCTTTAAACATTAACCCCTTTCTTATTTGGGCGTCTATTTGGGCGTAATGAATCGTCTATCGATGACATGCTTACAAAGTCACCTGCACACACGATGGCACTACACTAAGGTGAGCTGTGTGTCGATGATTACGATGAAAGAAAAAAAAGAGGTGCAGTAATGGAAATTTGTCAAGACGATATTCCCCTTGGGACGTTCCGTTCCCACGACCAACGTGAGGTCTGATGACTAGACGGGATTGACAAGGAACTAGGGCTGTCGGTCGGCGACAAACGTGTCCATGCTGACAACAGGTCATATGTAATAAAATCATGTGGCAACATCCCAGTGACACATGCCTCGCTGCCTAAGCCTAAAATACACGTCCTCTTTTGTATTCCTCCTTTTATATGGGTCTTTCTCTCTGCGTTTTTTGTATACTGTATATAAATTTTTTGGCCGGTCTCAGAGTGCTTGCCGACGGCAAAGGTCAAGGACCTTGAGATGGCTACGCTGGTGTCATCGGCCGGCGGCCTGGAGAAACCTGCCTGCAAACGGCTGTCCAGCGGATGTGACCTCGCCTTCGACGGATCTCAGCTGAGCTTCATTGAAGAATGCACAGAAGAGATGGAAGCAGAGTACGAGTTTACCGAGTCCAGAGACTCCCTCACAGACCTACCATCCTCTCATACATACCGAAAAGAGCTTCCTCTTAAGGTAATAGGGGTGCGTTGTTTAAATAATTATACCAGAAATGACACATAAGGGTGGTTACAACTTCTTGTACAAGTATTCCCTACACTGAAGTATCATAAAAAAATAGAATATTATCTGAGCTGGTTAAACGCTCATCCTTGTTCTAATACTTTACACTTCAAAGCAACTATTTGCTCTTTAGTGACAAATTAATCATGCTGTTATGTCATAATTTACGTAAGCCGTATGCTAGAAAATGGGAATATTTACTTGCAGGATGGCTTTTTGTTTGTCCTTTCGGATGATTATCAATGGTTCCGGTTGTACGTAGCCGTATATTCAAAGCATCTGGACGCGTACCACAACATTCTCGACCCTTTGCCCGGCATCTCGGTGAACATCTCCACGCTGACGCAGGTGCGTCTGCAGAGTCCGTACCAGCTCAAGGCTCAGATGCCCGACCAACAACTATTTCCCTTTGCTATAATCGTAGGTGCTATTCGCTTTTATTATTCTGGGAATATATATATATATATATATATATATAACGATAGAAAATTAACGATTGTGACCTAATAATATATTTTTTAGATGATTCTTGTTAGAAATCGAAGATTCTGAGTGCCTATCTTTTGGCTTGAGCTCGTGGCGTGAATAAGGGAATTACTAGTAGTAATTATTAGTAGGTTAGGAAGCATAATTATTATCAATATCACAAGAATTAACTGCACAATTTATAAGGTCATAAATTTAAATATATATCTTTTCTTTTGTAGAGCCAATTTGAGAACTTAAATTTGGGTAGCCTCTATTTTATACACTCCGTATATATTTTATTTAGGTCTTTACACCACTGTGGCAATACTAAGAAGTAGTACTGCGTTTAACCTGAAACTGACAGTTCGAAAAGCACCACTTTTATATCAGCTCGTGTATAGTCGACTGTTTGCAGCACGGGTAGGGTCCTACTAAAATTTTTTTCAAGAAGGTAGAGATGAGAGAAGGGACACAATGTAGCAGTAATCACAGATGAGTAATAAGACACGATTTGACAAACCCAGACAAAATTGAAAAAATGGCGAATATGGGAAAATCATTTGATTGCTAATAAGATCAAAATTATTCGCGGTGGGCTAAAAGTACTTGCACAAAGTAGCCGAAGCCTTCTAGGCTTCTTTGGACTCTCTGGGAATGTGTTAGAAATATGTAATGCACTATTTTTTGTACAGAGATCGATAGCTTCCAGCAAACGTATACCATGGAAGTAATGTCTCAGAGCTAGCCTAGCTGAGTGTGATATAGCGATATTTGGCTAGGTCTAATATACGACTGCTTCTGTAGGAAATCGGTGCTCTTGCTTTGCTCATTTGAACAGTTATTTCGTAGTGTTGTGGAATTCGTGCACGCAAAACAAAACCGATTAATTTTGCTTTATAAAGAAGTAAAAAACAGTTATCGACTTTAGTTAGTTGACTTGGCATTATCAAAGCTTGTCAATAGCAGCATTTTATTTAAGGCTTTCTAGACGTGATGCTCTTTTGTACGATCTTTGTGCTCATTAAATGAGTATGAGTGACTCCGTGCTTGGGGCAGAGTTAGTCAGCAGTTGTTCTAGCTAGTTACCGCCAAAATCTGCACCAATACTCCGTTGTAGCCACACAACCTAAACGTCGTTTGGCAGCATTTTTCGCATAATTAATTGTATTAATCAGCTTTCACAGGTAAGGAACCAACTGAAGGATGTCTGAGTTCCACCTCACGTTACACAGCGGTCTATTGCACAATCTAGAATGTGGTTTCGCACCATTTGCGTCTTTCCAGTGAAATTTGCGAATTGCTCGATTACCATTATTTCCTTCTATAGAATCAAAAACAGGACAAGCAGCTTCAAGGGAAAAAAGTAATAATCTCATTGTTCCAATTTGTTAGCGTCGGGCTTTCACACAGTTTAGTGTTTGCCGCCGCTGATGAGGGATTCCTCATTTATTCTGCCCACAGAACGGCTTCGTTACAGAAGGCTGCGTGGGATCAACGGGGCTGCTAGTTTGGAGATCTGTCAAGCTCGGTGGCTTGATGCATTCGCGTGCACCTTGCGATCGGAAGAGACACTTGGGCGCGCAGGTTCTATCTCCACTATTGCAAATTTACATTTATGGATCGTCTTATGAAAAATGTACAGAGCGCTACCGTGGACGTTAAAGGTTGACTGATGGTCATTCCTAAAAATATTTAGTTTGGGGGATCTGATGAAGAGCCCCTTTTTTCGGGGGTAGGGTGGTCTCTCAGGAGCTCTCTCTGATTAGAGCCCCTCTCCACATGAGGACCTTTCCTATAGCCGCCGTCACTGCTGCCGTCGCCACAAGATTCCCCTCTCTCATAGCCCACGTTTCCCATACCATTATCCACTTGCGTTGCCACCGACACTCCTGTCCAATCCTGCGCAAAGCGCGACTAAATTTGAACGACGAACGGGCGCCGGGCATTCTCTATATTTGGCCTTCGCTCTGCTTCAGTGCCCCGATTAGAGAAGCTGGCGCTGGCGCAAACTGGTCGAGGACTACCTATATCCGCCCCTTTTTTCCAGCCCCCTTCTCAAGCCAAACTCTGTTCAGGCGTTCAGCATAGCGCAAGAGACGGGCCAAGTCCCGTATATCCACAGAATAGAGCGCCAAGGCTGTGGCACTTCTCTTTCAGTTATGAGTGACAGACTGTAAGGAAGAGAACCGTGTGGCAAACCCGCTTGCCCATTTGCTAGCTTGCCGTCCGCCGCCTGCTAGCGACTGTCTAGCATTGTTCAACACAAGTGGTTCTGGTGCTTGTGGTGGACGCGACTCAAAAGTAGTGGTTTGGAAAAAGGAATAGTAGACCAATACCGTTGTTCGCGTCATCATAGTTGTGATTGAGGCTGTGGCCGTGGGGTTATGAGAAGGAAAATCCGTCGCAACGGAATAGGTGGCGGTGGCGGTAGTTGGTTCTATTTTGGATGCTGTGAGGACTATGGGTTTTACCTCAGGGCAAGATGCGGGTTACCCTAGCCGGCAGCGGGCCTTCGCGGTCCGCTCCGGTCCCTGGCGGTGGGGAACGCATTTTCCTAAACGGTCCTCAGCTGCCAGCATTATCGCTTCTTACTCAGCAACGAGGATTAGCAAGAACTTTATCACAAGCGGTGACAGCGGGAGCAACAGAAGCGTGCTACTATCTATAGTAGGAGTAGCAGAGGTGACAGTAGTAGCGACAGGAGTATTAACTGTACAGTAGCAGAAGGTGCTTAAGAACAAGAACTCCAGTATAAATCCCTCTAAATTCCAAATGCCATTCGTACCTTTCCTTGGAAGTCCCACAGCCGACGCAACAGTAAGAGCAGAGCAAACGCAGTTGCGTAGTTGTTGAAGTATTAGTAATCCTCTGGTTTGCCGTAGAAAAACAGTCCGACCGGCAACAACAGTAAATGAACGACTGCATTAGCCCTAGGCAGCGCTGTTAGTTCACGCAAAACGAAAAGAATAAACGAGATACAGCCATTGTAAGAACAAGGGGCTATTCGAATTATTAGATTTGTAATACGGACTACAAAAGAAATCCAGCCGCCATGACTAAGGTAACGATAGGGAAGCATCACAAAAAGGAAGACTAAAAAACTGGGCAAGGCGAGGTCAGCCCGAGCGAGCGGTAAAATTGGATATCAAGTACGCTATCGATGCTTAAGTTAGAGCCCTTATTGCCAAACTTGGTATAACGGCAACAAAGCAATAGCAGTTTGCCTCATCTTCACAGTGGGGACTGTTCATTCATTGGTGAAAACAGAGTATCACGTGGGTAAGTACTAGAAATTTTCTTGCCAGATCTGACATAACGGCAACAAAGCAATAGCAGACTGCCTCATCTTCACAGTGGGGACTGTTCATTCGTCGCTGAAAGCAGGGAGCATCACGTGGGTAAGTACTACGACCGCCCTGGGGCGAATTAGTCTTTTGCGCCAACTTTTCCTAAATATACTTTACCATAGCCTAAGTTCTTCATCTAATTTACATGAATCCCTCAACTGTCTGCCTTTTGAAAACATTCCAGCGCCTCATTAATGCATAATTGTGCGCATATAAATGCGTGCCTCAAACGTTTAAATGCGTAGTGTGATCGACCTATGTATTAATCTATTAACAATCTAATGTATTAATAGTTAAACGAACACGTTTCCACTGCCAAATCGGAATCGCAGTGAATGCACGTACAATTGCCCCACAAAAAGCCGTACGCGTACATACTTTGTGTAGTTATAAAAATACCGAAAGAGCCAGCACAGTGGCATCGTGGGAAACGCTTTGCCTTGAGAATTCGGAATAACATATCGATCTCAGATGGTATATTTAGTTCGGGGACGCACTCGTTGTTCTTTACACCTTTTTTCTGAATATTTAGATACCAGAATCAACTCGGTTATTTTCTCTTACTGTTTCCACGACCAGACGTTTATATTCCTTCGGAGAACTGATGTACAAAGCAAAATTGTGGATTTTTATCTTAATCCATCAACGAATTTCGGTGGAAAGTTTTACGATAAATGGATTATTAGCCTTGCGACTAAAACACATTATTAGGACTAAAGAAAAGTGGCTCTTCTGCTCGACAACGAGCAATTTGAATAAAAGATGGAATAACGCGGACTATAATAATAGAATACAGATTCAAAGAAAATTGAAATGCTGGCACAGTATCTGCTACAATGCGGCAGTTGTTCGTTACCATAACCTTTATAATATGAGTTGCCCTACCCACGAAAAATACAAGTAAAAAAGTCTGTGTTAACATTGATAAAAGCTTAAGTCTGGTATATTCAATAAGCGACAACAGAAAGTCCCACGGTATGATGCAACAAAGGTTGTAGGTGTTGATAGCAGGCTTAAATTGCAATGTGCCTTACCTGAAAGATATCATCCTCATAGTTCCTGCGGAAAAAATTCGTTTTCTAAACAAATTATTATTAGTTAGTAAAAACACCCATGACATGTAATACTTTATCAAATTAAAAGACGCGATACTCTGAGTTACAATTGTGACAAATATGTCCAATTCGTCCCAAAGGGTCTACCTAAACATGCAATATCTCATGGATAACTCATATTCGTCGAGCATTAACTGTATATGTAAATTTCTAAGCCCTTTATATTTATCATTTAGAAACACCTATTACTGAAATGTAGCAGAGCTCATATAAATATATACAGGAGTAGCGGTCCAACAGCCCAAATTTTACCCTCACTTTCCCTTAGAAGTTCTATAGCCGAGACAACAGTAGGAGCAGAGCAAAAACAAATGAATAGTTGTTGCTGAAATATTAGTAGTCCTATATATGTAATATAGGAAAAAGGAGTAGTAGATCTAGCGTTGTCCTATTAAGACTTGTTTCTTTCTATACAGCGCTAGCGAAGGCTATTTTTATGGAATCTTAGTATCGACTTTCCCCAACCGTTCGATATATTCCTGCTGTCTTCAGTATAGCAAATGAATCAATGTTTTGAGCAGTCTTCATGTGGACCTAACTGAACGAAAATAACTTGGCGGTGCTCTTAGCGAACCTTATGATTACCATACAGACATTATTACGACGATAGTTGAATGCGAAGTATTAGTGCAGATATTAGATATGTCTTGTTCGTAATATTTTATGTTCGTTTGTTAGGTCTGTACTTGCCAGATATTGTCTTAAGACAGTTTCCCTTTCATGCGTATCTTCACCCTAATTACAAAACCGAGAAGTTTCTAAAACAGCGCCGATCATCAAATTAACAATTTGTCACACTGTGGCAAAATGTGTATACTAGCTTTCTGAACTAGTTGTTACATAAAATTGGGTTCCGTAGGTAATTGCGCAATCTCACAATGATCCAATATTAAATTAAATTTCAAAGATAAACGATCTCTAATTTCATCACGAAGTTGATTCATCTCGTTCTAATAGCGAGCCTGCAACATAATATATCAACAACAAAATTAGCTACAGCATGCCACTACTATATGCGAAGAAAGCTGATCAGTTTTGTACTGTCAAAACTGTATGTAGGTATAACATAATAAAGAAAAGTGACATTAACCGTCAAAGTATGATACACGCGCTCAATAGCCGCTCCATCAAGTGTAGGCTACTACTACTAGGTCTGCCAGTCTCTAACTAAGAACAGGCTTACTGCGACCGATATGTTGATGAGGTCTACAACGGGCTTTATATATGGATTACGACTTAGGTTTTTGCACATGTTTGCACATTGGCCACCCCTGTGATTAGAGTAATTTTGAGAAGTGACCCGTTAACATACAAGCCATGGAATTGCATTTGCTAAAGACAGAAAATTAGCAATGTAATCGGCTACATTTTGGTGCTACTAAAAAAATAGAAAAAAGCTGCAAGACCTCGTAATTATCCTTTCATTTTATATAAAACACTCGTCCGTAAATATTAGAAGTTTTCTTTAAAATAAATTTTGAACCATTTGAACTGTTTTTCCTTTTTTAAATCACATTTTGCAAACGTATTATTTAACTGAAAATAAGTACTAGCTAAGTTAGAATAGTATAAGACAATGGAGTTAAATATTTGATGAAAGGGCAAAGAGTTCTATGAGCAATTGCTGTTTTTGAGACTTAATTTATGCTATTAAAATTTGTTGGTGGCTATGGGCAAGCTATAGGGTCTATGTAATGATTATTTGCAACTGCTCAAAGTAGTAGATAAGCATTTCGACTAACTATTCCTTAAGTTACATATTCAACAAAAGGTGCAATTAAAAAGTTTACCCCTATATTGGGTCTCCAGATGTACGAAGAACCTTGCGACTACTATTGAGGGGTGCGCACTGCAGAGACTTCTTTGACGCATGCTAGGTCTACGGGTCTATGGCTAATAAGCCGTACTTACTTCTAACTGATAATGTGGTTGTTTCAACAATTGCTTAGAAAGAGCGTGCCAAGTAATCCTTTTGGAGCCGATAGGTCGATATCAACGAATAAGGAAATGCGCGCTTGATCTGGCTTTAACAGCTTCGTTGTGATCATAAAAGAGGAAAAACTTAACGCACTCGGGTAGTGCAAAAGCAGATGTTCCGCGCGTATTTCTAAATTGGTTCGGCAATATAATAAGACACGCATGAGAAAATTTAATGAATTATGGCACTAATACGAAATATAAACAATATCCCTGTAAGGCGCAACTCAATGGGGTGTAGATGCTACAATAGTATCCTACAGCTCATAAAAATTTCCGACGGAAATTCAACAAATTTAATCAACTAAGCTATGAAAATATTCTTCTGAAATTTATCTGAGCTGTGCCGGTGTTTGTGGTACATCAATATTTTCACTCAATAGTATACGTACAAATTTTAAAAATGGTGCATCTCATAGTTTGGTTAAGCGACGGCCGTACTAGTCCGGTATAGTTGTCTAAATTGTCTAACGGATAATACACTGTATGTTGCATGTTATTATAAAACTGTTTAACAGACAATTGAATACATCTAAACATACATCTGTTGAGAGAATTTTTGAAAACATATGGAATTGCTCTCGGTTAATTTTTCTATTCTGTATTTAGAGAGCTCACGTAGTTAACTTTCTGGACATAAAACTGGTGTTGATTATAGTTATTCTTAACATTAATATTTTTATGTCAATTTTGGACTTACATGGAAATAATAATATATATTTCACTCAGATTTGTTTTTAAATTTGAGAAGTTGCCATTGCTGAAAATATATTATAGTTAATGAACAATCGTTACTTGCAAATGGTTTGAGCCTTGAGATTTTCTCTATATAAGACAAAACGGTTTAGTTGATTTCCTCCTTTATTAAAATTAAAGCAGTCTCCGAAGGATAAATTTAATTGAGCCGTCACCGACATGGAAACCAGTAAAACGCGTCTAGAATATAAAAAGCGCATATCTTTTAATGAGTCTTCCATGTATATTCTCTGTTATATGGATCTTATTCGAAAAACCAATAGATACAACTAGTTCAATTTTCCAAATGAGAAAACTAAACAGTCCATGCGTAATTATAATAACTTTTTTAGATAAAAAGGATTTTTAGAATACTATATGTAAACACGCCGACTCATAAACCTCTTATAAAATTTGCATCGCAAGTCGCATTTTCTGAATATCATCTTTCTTTTTTGAAGTTAGAATAGCTTCAGGTCTATGGTACCTGTCACTGACTCAACAATGTCACTGACTGCCTCTCAAGACTATAAATGAGAAAGGGTTTACACTTGTTAAAACTGAGCGACAATAAGAATGGTATCTGCGCTTCTAGACTTCATACTCACTACCTTTGTTCGTATTGCTCCGGAAATGATAGAATCCGACAGCCCGACGAGAATCGCTGGTGGTTCCACGGGTGCGTTGCACTCCAAGCTCCTCCGCGGTCTCCATCGGAAACCAACCGATTCTCACTGGGCCATTAGCGCCACAGAGCCCTGTCAGCCCTATCATCCCTTTACGACCACAAAATACCCCCAGTCAACTTCAACTCGCCGCGCAAACACCACAGGAGGCCGAAGAATGGGTAGCCGCCATCCAAAGCAGAATATCGGTAAGTTGATCATAGTAACAGCATGTGGGAAACATAACGAAGTTAACAAGTGCCTATATTCTTTCTTGCTAAAGGTTTCATTTTTAGATCGCAAATTTTTGCTCAATATTCAAATTTTGCACATCAAAGGCCAATGCCCATACTGCATTGCAGCGTGGAAATAGTGAGACTAGCTAGCGTGTTTGAAGATTACTTTGAAAGATACCTTTATTGTGTTTTTTGACTGTAACTTATGGATGCCTTCATAAGCTAGATTATTGCAAAAATAAGTACCGATAGCACTTTTTCACTTAATTCGAGTGCGATGAGTTTTGTTTACCAGAGTAGAGTTGTAAATATCGCTTATAAACTCGGCAGCTCAGTCCCGCAAATTTAATTCTAAAAATGTTACTTGGTAGAATCTCTGACCTACTTTAAAACTCTATGGTACTGATACTTTCCACTGTGTCTATCTAATCTTCTTATGTTAAATATGCATAATGTCAGAAGACAGGGAGAGAATGTAAGGCAACACATGTATCCAATATTAGCAAGGAACAACTCGAACGCAATTCCTTGCGAAAGGTTTTCATTCACCGTAATCTACCCTTACCTGTTCTAAATTATAATATTAAAAAAACAGTTGTTCATCAGTGACAGCGACAGCTCTTATATTGTCAAACTTCAGAGTAAACATCAAGACTACAGAGAGAATTTCACAGACGAAGTTAACAAAACGCCAATTAAATTCTCTGCAATATTCTCATCAATCTTACCCGAAGCGCGTTGATCCTATGTACTTGATTGTTTAATTTCTCGTTTAGAGGTTTATTTATGAGCCTTATTGATGAGTGACGCAGGGGCATTCTTGCCACAGATGTGTTTTTGTTTTTTGGCATGGCAGAAAAATGCTATTTACGCAGACGAGGCCCGCCACTGCAGCACAATATAATTTACAGGCCAAGTACTGTGGGACTCAGGGGCATGACTAGGTGGTAGCTGCGCCCCACTACCCACTAAATCCTGCCATGTCCACCCTTTGGCCTTTTTCCACCTTCTCCCCGGAACCGACTTTCGCCATTACTTCAGAGGTGGTTGGGCGTGGTCGCTGGTATCTTTTGCGACCTCTGCCTGGACTCTTTTGGCACGAATACTGTAGCGCGTGTTAGCACTTTTTCTCTTTCACATTTACCCTTTCGTTGAAAGGACTTGCAGCGCTTCCATCTTGCCCATCATATTTCCAAAAGAAACGGTAATTTTGTTCCAGCTTTATTTGTCTTTTCTCATTTCAACGACCATTTCGTTGAGCGTCCACTTGTTGACTACGTCTTCGTACGTCTGCTTCCTTCTTATTGCTTGCTACTACACTCCGTAGGCTCTGCTTGATTCTTTGGTTTATTTTTTCTCATCTTTTGCTTTCCTTGTCGTTCCTCTTCCACTTGTCTTCTGTACATTGGGCATGACATGCTGTTCGCTGAATGTCCCTCAGCTTTGCATACATGACAATTTTTCCCGTCCTGGCAATCTTTTGCCAGATGGCCGTCTTTGCCACATGTGTAGCAGAGCCTTTGCGGTCTGGCTTGTTCTTTTCACCCTTCTGCGATGTGTCCAGGCCGTAGACAATTGTGGCAAGTCGTCAGTCCGAACAGCTCTCTCACCCTGCACCACCACCACTCGATTCTGATTCGCTTGCAGACTAGTTTTTCGCCCGCTCTCTTACTCATTCTAACAATCGTAGTGTGCCCTCGGTGCTTTGACTGTTTGGGCTTTTCCACTTCTTCCGTCTCGTCTGCTATAATGTCGGCTATGGCTTGCCTGATTTCTGCCTCGGTCAGAGTCTCGTACAAGTCTTTTACGAATGTTGTCCTCTTATCTTGAGCCTGACTATTCCTTCGTTACCCTTGGTTACTCTCCTGATGTCTATACCGGTTTCAATTGGCGTTGTCTTTACCTTTAGTTCTTTTATAATATCTGCGTAGGTTTTTCCCTCACTTTTAATCGTAATTGTAGATGTTACCGATTTTCGTTGCTCTACCTTATCCCCTTCTTTTTCTGTCCTGGTCCTATGTGCTTTATTGAAGATGTCTGCCTTGGTCTCTCCTTCACTCAAGTGAAACTCCAGAACCTTTCTGGCTACGCTTGGTTTGTTGGCTAGGCTTGTTTTTTTTGGAAAGTAGTATGCGACTGGTTCTAGTAACTGCGTTACTGCTTTCCCTATTTCTTTATTAATCACTTGCACGATATGTGCAATTTCCAAGTCGTTTTCAGGATCTTCTATCCCTCCTACGACAAAAAGTTTTGACTCATCGTCCTCTTTGCCTTCTCCCTCGATGAATAAACTTGTCTGGTTTCGAAGCACGGCTACGTTGCCTATTAACAGCCCAGAGGCTTGCTGTAACCTTGTGACAGCTGGATAATAAGTGGTCAGTTTTTCTATTACCCCTGGCCGCCTATCGTCCACCTTACTCACAACCATAGCCTTCACGGCTCTGTTTGCCATAATCCCGGTCCTGGCCATCTTCGTCGCTGTGTACGTCTTTTCAGGCCATTCCTCTCTGATTACCTCCATCAGTTATTTGGTCTGCCCTACCGACTTGAATTTTTCGCGAATTTCTTCTATTCGTATTTCCTCCCCTATATTCATATCCGTGGTTTACGTGCAGATACTAGCCGTCGTTTTGGATGGCATGTCGGTCTGGGTACCTAGATATTGCTGCTGAAGGTTTTCCCTGTAGTGTCGCTGGAGTTTCAGTGAGTTTCGCCCTTTTCTGCTGTTCTCTCACATCTTTCTGGCCTGCTTTTGTAGCTCCTTTGTGACTGTCTTGATCTCCACTTTGGTATTGTTCGACATATGCGATGTGAGCTCTTTTATTTCCTCCCAGAGTTACTTAAGGTCACTTTCTTCAGCTTCCGTGTCGTATTCGTCGATCGTAATTCTCGGTGACTTTGTTGCTTGCCCTTTTTTGCCTTTGTTATGCAGCTTTGCCATAGTGTCTACATCTTTGTCCATCATATTCGGGTCGGTGTCTCCGCCTTCAGTTCCGGTATCTTCGGCGCAATCTATTCTCTGCTCCTTTGTTTTCGCCCGCAGGGGAGTCGTCAGATTATGTTCACTGGTGCGTTTGCTTGATTTCGTATTTATCAGCTACGGGCATGTTTGCTCTTTCACCCTCGTGTACGTTGACCCCCCTGTTGTAACTGTGAAAGTAATGAGGTCCCCTTTGAAAGTCTGCGTCGGTTTGGTGCCCTGCGTGAGAATAGGGCTTCGCAGCAGTCTTCCTTTCTTGAACGTGTTTCCTTCTACTAAATTGTTATTCTCCGTAGCGCTTTGTTGGCCTCCAGGACGTCGTCCCTGCGATTTTACCTGGCATGTTTCTGTTTTTTTCCTATACCTGTGGACACTAATTTCTAGTGGGGTGGGAAGCCCTGTCTTCAGCGGTACGTTACTAGCGTTTTTCATGGTTTCTCTGTTCATATGTTCCTTCTGCCAGAGCGGATATCTCTCTCTTCGAAGCACCGTGTCGGTGCTACGCATAATCCCTTAGCAGCGGGGTGGCGGCCGCTTCAGCCAGGGATACTGTGCCTGGTGTAGCCTTGGTAGTTCATCCTCCGGATTTCTATGGCGTCCCATCTGGGCGCCACTCGGCACCATAGCTTCCTCGGGATTACGGGTCACCCGACCTTTCGGGGGCACTCTGCGGCACCTATAAGCATTGTGCCATCAATGCATGAGTGGGCCCTACGGGCAGGCCGACCTACCTTCCCTATAGTGGATGATAGGGCAGCCAAGACAGTGGGCGAAGTTACCTCGGGCCCCTATACTATCCACCGGCCTGGCGTACCTTCAGTTTTAAAATTGTACCCTCACCAAACTTTTCGACCTCGGGGTCTGGCGGTTCCCCGTCGCTCCAGTCAGAATTGCTTGCTTTGCACTTGCGCCTCTAGTCTGCAGACAAGCCGCTCCTTAGATGGAGTACAGGCGCATCGTCTACGACTGATTTGGTCCGCGCCGGGTTATTCAAATATATCCCCGGTACCCGCCTTACCTGGTGGGCGTTCCCCTGTGCGCCACCTGGGGACGCGGCCAGTAGGGGTTTCGCTTCTCCCGCGGGTCCACAGATGTGTTACGCTACAGTATTCAGAACTCATTACATGAAGGAAACCTTCTTATATTATATTCCACTCCTTATATAACTATTAACACTAAATCAAGCTCAGCAACAGTCTTGAAAGTTAACCGAACTTTTTGCCGATACAATGAGTTCCTAGGGATTATGATATTCTGCACGTTTAATGAATACGAAGGTTACATAGCTGAATGTCAACATTTTACACAAATATAAGCCAATCTGCTCTGCTATTCATACTCGACGGTCGACTGATGTAAAATACTATTGTTAGAAGAAACGAATTTAACGCGACTAAAGCAGCTCACCTCACATTGGATGTGCTATATGAACCTCACAGTAATCTAATTGTATAATAATCTTGGGGCAAATATTTATTTAAACATTGTATATTTTCTAAACCTGGTAAAGAATAATACGTTGAAGTCCGCTAGCAGAGAAACGTACGTAATGAAATGCATATTAAACATGAAGTAAGTAAACAAGGAGACCGACTGCAATGATGACCACATAAAGGGCGGACATGCATAATGTTGTTGTTATAGTAGGTCTTAGTGTGAATTAAATATTTGTTTTTATCGCTTATGGACTAGCAAATGTGTAGTAATGGAGGCATTTCTGGAAATGATATGTGCGT